>ML817783.1:69990-90703 GCA_009831015.1 Picea engelmannii | reverse complement strand
ACCCTGCTGGGTGTCTGTGCCCAGCCTTGACCTTCTGGCATTCCATACATCTGGTTATGTATTCATCAATTTCCTTCTTCATACCTGGCCAAAAATAATGGCTTTTGACTGCTGCCAAAGTCTTCTGATATCCAAGATGTCCAGCATAAACCATGTTATGCATCTCCTTTAGAATTTCCAGCTTCAACTCTTGGTCATTGGGTACATACACTCTGTTTTTATACATAAATAGACCCTCAGTTCCTAAGGTATAACCTTCCTTGGTCTGTGGTCTCTCACGCTGTTGTAGCTTTGCTACAAGTCTTTTGTACTGCAAATCAGCACTTGCAGCCTCCACAATTCTATCTTTCAACTCAATTTTGTACATGCTAATGGTTGTAGCATGTAATTCATGCACTTTTCTGCTGAGTGCATCGGCCACTTTATTGTCTTTCCCTTTGATATGTCTGATATCAAAGTCATATTCGCACAGAAATTCCAGCCATCTAATTTGCCTGGCATTTAGGGTTGGTTGATCAAATAAATACTTCAGACCATTGTGGTCTGTTCTTAATTCAAATTTCTTTCCCTTGAGGTAATGTCTCCATTTCCTCAATGCATGGACAACTGCTTCTAGCTCTAAATCATGAGTGGCATAATTCTTTTCATGCTCTTTCAACTTTCGGGATTCATAACAAATTATAGATCCCTCTTGGCTGAGAACTTCTCCCAGTTCCTTACACGCATCCGTGCACACTATGTAATCCTTACTTGGATCAACAATCTTTAGGATTGGAGCACTAGTGAGTAGCTGATTCAATTGCTGGAAGCTGCTCTCACATTGTTCAGTCCACTGGAACTTCTTCTCCTTCCTTTGCAAGGAAGTGATAGCATGAGCTATCCTTGAAAATCTAGCTATGAACCTCCTATAATAACCTGCCAGACCCATAAAGGATCTAACTTCTGTCACATTTCTTGGCACTGGCCACTCTTGAATGGCCTGTACCTTCTCAGGATCCACAATGATCCCCTCTTCAGAAACAATGTGTCCCAGATAATGGATCTGCTTTTGGTAAAATGAGCACTTTCTCAGTTTTGCGTAAAGTTGGCGTTCTCTCAACACCTGCAGCACCATTCTAAGATGTTGTTCGTGTTCTTCCTCTGTCTTGGAGTACACCAAGATATCATCCAAGAATACTATGATGAACTTTTCCAAATAATTTCTGAACACTCCATTCATTAAGCACATGAAAACAACAGGCACATTGGACAGTCCAAACGGCACCACAGTGAACTCATAATGACCGTACCTTGTTCTGAAGGCAGTCTTGCTAATGTCCTCATCCCTTATTCTCACTTGGAGATATCCAGATCGAAGATCTATTTTCAAAAATATTTTCACATCCTTCAAGTGATCAAAAAGATCATCAATCCTTGGTAGAGGATATTTGTTCTTGACAGTGACTTTATTCAACTGTTGAAAGTCAATGCACAGCCTCAACGTTCCATCTTTCTTCTTCACAAATAGGACTGGGGATCCCCACGGTGACATGCTAGGATGAATGTACCCTCTCTTTAGTAGCTCTTTGAGCTGCAGTTGCAACTCTTTCAACTCTGGTGTGCTCATTCTATAAGGAGCCTTTGAAATTGGAGCTGCTCCTGGCATCAGATTTATAGAAAAATCGATGTCCCTCTTCGGAGGTAGTCCAGGCACCTCCTGAAACACATCCTCAAACTCTTTGAGCACCCTATGGTCTTCCATATTCGAGACCATATTTTGGAATACTTCTTCCACTCGGGCTGCAAATAATTGACAGCCTTTCCGGTAACATTTCTTCAGTTGTATGGCTGAGATTTCTCTAACAGCCATAGCTCTGGGAATTCCTTGAACTGTTACCTGATTTCCGTCTTCTTCCAGACATGTGAGTCTCTTGTTATGAAAATCTAGAAGGACATGGTACTGGTCCAACCGATCCATCCCAATTAAGCAATCATATGAACCTAAAGGCAAAATGTTCAATTCAGCCTTAGTGCTCATTTCTTTCATGTACACTGAGCAGGACTTAACCAATTCAGTGACCTTCCTCTTGGTCCCTGTGGCTAACTGTACTAACCAGGACTTCTCATGTTTGCTTCTCGTTAGATGCAACATTACACCACTCTAGGATAACTATGGCTAGCCCCTGAATCAATTAAAATAACAAGTGGTCGGTTGTTGATCATACCTTCCACTTCAATCATGTGTGATTGAAATTCTGCTTGCTTGTTGTCCAGGGCTGCATAGATCCTCGGCATTCTGCTGCCCATATCCTCCACTGTTTTAGCTTGCTGAACAGTATGGACATTTCTTGCTTTGTCTTTCCTATGGGGGTAGTCTCTGTACCTATGATTCCCTTTACAGCCCCAACACTCCATGGGTGGAGGTCTTGGCATCTGCTCACTCCCTTCAACTTTCCTGGGCTCTTTAAAAGATGACTATCCCCAAGGACTGTTTCTGAAAAAGGATGGCATGTCTCCCTTCTGCCTTTGTTCTTTCTTAAAACTCTTCGGGACATCCCAAGCCTTCTGAAAGGTAGGCTTTTCTCTTTGGTGTTCATATAGGCATTTCTCTCTTCTTATTGTTTCTTCCATAGTCTTAGGATAATCATATTGAATCTTGTCACCAATGGAAGGTGGCAGTCCACTCAGGTACCTATGAATTTTAATAGCTTCGTCCTTGATGAATGGAACATACTTTAGTAGTTCCAAAAAATTTCATTCATACTCATCAATGGTCATACTGCCCAACTTGAGTTCAAAGAACTCCTTCATATTTCTGTCATAGTATCTTTTAGTCAGATATTTCTTCTCGAAATACCTCTTAAACTCCTTCCAAGTGACATCTTTCTCTCTGATGTGTTGCACCTGCACAAACTGATCCCACCACATGGATGCTTTTCCTTTCAGTTGATACATTGCAATTCTTCCTTCTTCATGGGCATAATAATTTTGCAGTTGGAAGTATTTCTTCATGCCAAGCAACCATGTCTCAGCATCTTCCTCCTTCTTATGTTCTCCATCAAATGTTGGAGGCTTAATCTTGTTCATCTCTCCTTTCAACTCCTCCCTTCCAGATTTCCGATGTTTTCTGGTAGGTGATGGGCTTGAACTACTGTGTGTCTTACTGTCAGAACGTCTTTGGGAGCGACTAAGATGTCGGATACCACTCCTCGACCTACTTCTTCTCCCATGGGTTTTGAGACTCTATGTCGTACTTGAGTCTCTTCCCTTCTCAAGTTTCTTCTCTATTCTTTCCAGACTCTTCAAAATTTTTAAGTTTAATGCACCCTGCTGGTCCCTGACTTTCATGAGCTTTCGGCTATCATCTCGGTGAGCCTTGGCCTCTCTTTGCAATCCTTCAAGGATTTTCATTATGTGTTCTTCCTTATCCTTCGCTTTTCCATTCCCATTGGAGTTCAATCCTTTGACTCCTAGGTTGTCATCCTTTCCTTCCCATTCATCTTCTATTTCAGGGGTAAACTGCACTTTTCCCCACTCCATATTCGACGTTGATTAACTGGGATTATGGCCTTCGTTGAACTTTGCACACGCACTCTGTGCAATTAAATTTGAAATTTGTCAGGCCATTAAACCATCGCGAACAATCCACAACATTTATAACTAATACGAACAAGAATGAAAGACATTTCAACTTCACAAGGTTTTTTGAGCTCTGTCTGGCTCTGTGTTTTTCAGATGTCCGAAACTTCAATTTCTGATATTTCAGGACATTCAAGACCTTGAGTTTCGGTACCCAGGATTTCAGGTTTTCGGAACTTCCATCTTCTCGGCATTTCGAGACTTCAAGTTTCGGGGTTTCGACCCATGAGGCTTTCAGACCCTCTTTGTTCTCCAAACCCCGACTTCCAAAATTCTGACTCACTCTACCCTACGGGTCCACAACACAGTTGTCGCCCACTACCATGGTGACACATGGAAAGTTCATGAGGTTCCACGTCGCTTTCAACGACATCATCGGGTCCCACCTTTCTTGCTTCTCTTCTCATCCCCATTGGCACGTGGTACAACTCCATGTGTCCACGTGGCATAGTTCCCAATTGAGGTTTCGGGTATCGGGGTTTCGTGATCCCCGACAACATGAGTTCCTGTCCTCACGAACTCCCGATCCCCGATTTGCCAATGTGCCTTTTTGCCTTAATCCTCCGGCTATGTCGAGGTCCATGTGACCTCTACCTTGTGACCTTAATCAAACCTCTCATTGGGGTTTCAGGGTTCGGAGTTTCACAACGCATGGACTCCTTGTCCCCGCGATTCCTGATTTCCTAAATCCCGATTTCTGATGGATGACTCTTCTATCGGGACTTTCCCCGATTTCCTAGATTACTGCCACGCATCCACAATGAATGGACGATCCCGATTCAATCTTGGGACTTCGGGACTTTTTCCATGAAAATTCCCGACCTCCTTCATGACTCTGATTTCGTGATTTCCAATTTTCCGGAATGGAAAATTTCAAGACATGTGTCCTCCGTTTTTCGGACGGTCTGGATCTATTTCGAAACTTTCACCCCTAGTCTCGAAGGTTTAACCTTCAGACATCTCCCAAATGATCCTACGACTGACGGGTTTTCCAGTCGAGATCTGATGGTTCAGACGGTTCCTAACCAACTCAGAATTTCGCATATCGCGATTTCCACATTTCCTATGTACTTCAAAAGGAATTTTAATTCCTACGTACATTTTTCCAAATCCGACGGTCACGAGGGTTCGCCTTCCCTCCCGAACAGATCCTACAGTTCCAACACCATTGGTGTAGAGACCTGTCTCCCCGTGGTCGTAGACCACATCGGCTGCGGTTTCATAGCACCGCTATACCTCCTGAGCTTAATAAAAACTCGTCAAGTGTCTCCTTGACACTTCGGAGCAAACCAGGGTCCGAAATTGGTCCTCTCGACTCAATTTCCTTTTGCGTTCTCAGTCCAAAGACCGCTCCACCGGCCCATCTAGGCTTAGTGTCGAAACGTTGGCTCTGATACCATTTTGTAGTGTACCTCTTTCACTACCGAGGCTTTCAAACCTCTCTCTAACCAATCTGTACATGGGATTTTACATAACTCATATTGGAATTATATAACCACATGCATTCAAGCAAAATAATACATTTAACTCAGAGTAAAACATATGAATTACTGCTATATTCAACAAGAATTTAGCCTTATCATATTAATTCATATACACAGCAGAAAACATGATACATTAACAACTCATTCATGCAAAACATGATCAAAGCATAATTCGGATACTTATCTTTATCAATGGTGGAATCCACCAACCAAATGCAGGCCTTCCACGAACCTCCCAGCCGTAGATTGCACTTCTCCTCAACTCAACAGTGGGTCACCCCTGAGTTGGGACTGAGCTCCACCCCAGGGAAAGGAATCCAGACTCAGGCTGAGGTTACAGGGAATTCAGTCACACACAACCACCAGGAAGAACGCTCTCCAGGAATCTCCCACACTCACTGCCCACAGACCCTCATTCCCCACATGCTTGTTCCACCCTAGGAGAGTGCACCTTCTCTGTCACCTGGATAGTCCTTCGGCTGCCAGTCTCCCTTACCTTGGGTTACAGGAACAAACCAGACCGGAAGTCTCTGTGTTTTGTGGCAGCTAGAAGGTTCCTTCTAAGAGCTCTCTCCTTCCTCTGCGCACTCTCTCACCTAGAGGGAGTCGCTCACAGGCCAACAAGCCTCACGCAGTCCAGAACTACGCGCCACAACAAACACAGGGAAAATGGACATAGGCTTCCCAAGAACCAGTTTATTAGTCACAGGATGTTCTCTTGGTCAAGATTTCAGAATAGGGCTTCACGCACAAGCTCACTCAGCGTTTCCTGGGAAAACAGAGACTCTTCCCCAAAATTGACATGGACATTTAGTTCAGGGAATGCACACACTGGTTTTCTCTCACAGACAGACTACACGACTCTGAACAAGGGTAAACACGCATTCTTTAGCACCCAACCTAGGTTTCCTCTTTGTAACAGACATATTCGAGGTCTCTTGCAGACTGGCTCGTATGGCTCCTACTCAGGGCAGTCGGGTTGAATGGAATGTGAGAGATCCCCCCTCACCACTGTTCCTTTACCATTTTATTTGCATGCGTTAGGGTGGACATTTGTCACCCTGGGAACTGCATGTGTTCCACCAGCAGGCGTTCCTCCCACCACTTGGGAAATCACGTGTCCTTCCAAAAGGACTTAGGATAAAACATATGATGCACATATCTTTTTGAAATAATATTAAAATATTATTTCCAGGTTTAAGCCCATAGGCTCATCACTCGACCCCTTTCCCACCTTCCAGCCCCTGGTCCCTTTCCCACTCTGTGGACACTCAGTCCCCCGTCACTCATTCATCTTGGTCGGTCTCCACTTGGCGGTGTTTATATTTTATTAAATTTTCTGCATACATACAAGTACAACAACAGGCTCTTGGCCTTCAAACACTTAGGCTTCCTAGCCTAACAACCACATAAGCCTTCCAGCTTATACAAAACTTGGCTCACTAGCCTATAGAACACATTTACAACTCATTGCATATATCATGATCTGTAACGAGGCTCGGCCTTGGGGACACTACACTTGGGCCCCTCAAATGTCACATCATATCTCGTCGAACATGAAATGAAACTGGAATAACATTGCAAGAGAGATAACCTATGGAAGTCGTTGCAAGAGAGATGACCTACAGAAGTCATTGCAAGAGAGATGACCTATGTAGTTGTCACAAGAGAGACTCCCAACGGTCATTGTCGCAAGAACGACAACTGAAGAATATCACCACATGAACGAAAAATGAGGAATATTTTTTCAAGAGAGACGACTGAGGAAGATCATCACAAGAACAAAAACTTAGGATGAGCATCGCAAGAGAGACTATATACTATCTGTGTGGTAGCAAGTGCAACAAAATATATCTATTTTAATATATATATATATATATATATATATATATTGACTGGAAGGTTAAAAAGGGCACAAAGAAGTTAAATTTGGCGAATAAATAAATTAGAGCGAGCACAAAAAACAAATCTTTGGCTGGAACTGCTTGCCTCGAGAAATAAATGGCATTTCCAGAATCCTTGAAATGGAAGGCACCATCACTTGAGACTCGATCAAGTACCTGGGCATCCCCTTATTCCAATCAACCCCCAAAGTGAGTCACTTGTTGCCTCTCCTAGAAAATATGAAGCTCATAATTCAATCCTGGGGGGGAAATTGGTTAAATCTTGCAAGGAAAGTGGTGCTGATGAAGTCTATTCTTACTAGCCTTCTGTTGTACCAGAATTCAATACTCCTAGCTCCCAAAACGATAATGCTTAAAATTGACGGGATGATGCATAGGTTCCTTTGGGAAGGAGGCAGGAACAATGAAAGGAAACTCCATCTAGTCAGCTGAGACAAGATTAAAAAGACTCTCCTCGAAGGTGGCTTGCAAATCCGAGATGTGGCTACCCAAAGCCTTGCTATGGGGGCCAAAATTCCTTGGCTTTTAGTTTCGGGTAAAAATACCTAGAGTAAGTGAGCTCTCTACAAAAAATACTTCTTGGGCCACAGAGACAGATGCCTGGATCATCCCCCAAGAGTATTGAAAGGCTCCCTGTTTTTCTCTCTCTACCTGAGAGCGATCGATCACCTCAAAGCAAAGCTCACCTAGATTCCTGGAAACAGAAAGACAATTAAGATATGGGAGGACTCTATCCTCAACTCCATGCCTCTGAATCAAACTGAAGGCATAGATAATATAAAAATATGGCTTCAAAGAAAAAACTATAGAACACTATGGGATATCTCGAAATGGGGTGTAGATGATAACTCTCCTTGGTTAAAGTGGACACTAGGGGATTACCCTGAATGGCTGGAGGTAGAAGCCAAAATCCTCCTGGAAGCACTCCAAGGGAAATCTCCTTGCAAGGCATCTATAAAAGACAAACGAGGCTGGGGTGACTCCATGGGGAATTACTCAGTAGCTGCAGAATACAAGGCTATACAAGTAATCCCTAATGTTCCTCCAGACCCCTCTCCTTGGAGAACAATATGGAACTATCCCTCTGTCCCAAAAATTGACATGTTCAATTGGATCCTAGTACACAAAAGCACCCTGACTAGTGAAAACTTAAAGAGGAAAGGATGGGAAGGGCCTTCCCATTGCCCGTTGTGTATGGAGGTTGAAGAAACTACAGACCATATTTTCATTGACTGTGTGTTCTTGAGAGAGGTTTGAGCTCATTTCATCAACCTCTTAAGATTTTGTCTCCCCCCTACGGTGACTGAGTTGATAAGCAAATGGAAGGATATTTCCCAGTTTTCTTTGAGGAAAAAATACCTCCCTAAAACTTGTTGTATGTGGCTCCCTAAGTTCCTCTTCTGGAAAGTGTGGCTTGAAAGAAATAGTAGAATATTTTGAGAGGAAAGCAGAACACCACCTTAGGTTGCTCTAAAAATAAAATCCATGATGGGGGAAGCCTTGAACACAAAATAATCTCTCACGAATAAAATCCTAAACTTAGATGAAAACCATTGGCTCAAGGATTTTTTCCCACACCATCTTAGCAGAGGGACCCTCAAAATCCCCCAAAGAGAACATTGGGAAATTAGAATGGAAGATCAAGAATTTATCAAATGGTGCTCATCCCTACAAGAACATTGTCTCTTCTTCGATGGGGCCTCAAAAGGGAATACCGACAAAGAAGGAGGCGGGGGGGGCTTTCTTGATCCAGGTGGCAATATAGACCTAGCCTATGCCTGGGTCCTTAGAATAGATACTAACAATCAAGCATAAATTCTCGCGCTGTGGCATGGGCTAAATTTGGAAAATGAATGGAAGGTTCAGAATCTAGTAATTTTCGGAGACTCTAGGGTCATTATTCAGGACATCACTCTGAAAAAGAAACCAAAGAATATCTAGTTGGCCCAGGTCTATTCGAAGGTCATCCTCCTAATCTCCAATTTCACAACAACTAAAATCTATCATATTCTCAGAGCCTTAAAACATCTAGCATATGATGGGGCAAATAGAGGATCGTTCCAGAGCAAGAGTACACTTCACGTGAATGGATAAGACAAGAGCTCCTCAATCCCGTGACCCCCTTTCAGTATTATCGATATTGATGTGTCAAGTACAAAATATTTTCCCCTCTAAAAAGAATCTAAAGCACAACAAAGTGATTCATGCACCCTTTCTCCTAGAAAAACTCCCCTCCACTCGCTGGCAGCAGACAAATCCTCGACCAGAGTTTCGAGGTACAGGGCAGGTTTGGGGGAATTCATGTGAACCATGTGACATTGTAGGTACGAAAGGTAATAAATCACTTAAGGAAATGCAACAAACCATAATTTCCCCCCTCTTTAGTACTGCTACCCTAAGTCGTTGATCTCTCTGAGCAAGGAAAGGAAAGAAGCAATGGCTTCGTCCTCAACTCCAGAACCTTTGTTGGAAGAAAGGATCAAAAAAATGTAGAATGAATTAGACAAGATCAAAGAACTAATCAAGGAGCAGACCAAGTTAATTCTTAGCTTGGACACCGTGGGAGAAAATCGCTAGGAATCAATGAATCAAGAGCTCAAATCCCTCAGAGAGGATATTGCTAGCAAATTCAAAGTAAATTTCAAAGATATTGATAATGTGGTAGGAGGAATGCACCACTGGATTAGCAAGCTCGAATCTCAGGTCGAGAATCTCTCCAAAGCATGGCCTAAAGACTCAAATCCCCAGGAGGATTTTGATGACGATTAAACCCCAAATTTCCTTCTCTCTCTATTTGTCAGCTCTCTTCTTCAAGTTTTTTTCGGCAGCTAAATCAAGTTCTATGGGAATCCTTGAGACTTCCAGAATTCCATTCATTAGAATTTTGCAATAGGATTTTGAGGCAATTGCCTGAAAAAGTAAACTAGTTTGTTATTCATCTATGGCTTGTAAAGTACCCGAAAACTTATTTGTCGGTCCTTAATCTATAAAATATTAACTGTTTCTGTAAAAAAAAAAACTTTGATCATGATCCATCAGATCGACGACCAGGAAGCATTACATAATTTGATTTTGCGTGGGGGATAATTCTAAAGGGTGGTCCCATAATCCAAACCTCAGATTTCATTGAGGAGTAGGTGTCAGCATTGGGTTGATTGCAGAATGACAAGCGGGTCGTTCCAAAACCGCCAGTCCACATCTCTGCAAAGTGAAAAGTATAAAAGGTCGATTTGACATTTTTATTTTTTATTATTTTCAAACTCGAGGACCTTTGGAACACTGTCATGACCACCATTTTTCTATTGCATCCTAGCTTTTCACCATCACAACCTATTTTGAGATCTTTATCCTATCACATGGATCCCATAGTATTATCAGTAGCAGAGCAAGACCCTAAAAGTAATGAGGAATCCCTAATTGACAGATATTCATATGTATTTGACCCTAATATCACTATTTCCCCCATTTCTGTGTCTCGAAGCAATTTGGTTGATATCAATGGAAAGATTATTCCATTTTTAGAAGCGGTCCAAGCCTCCATTGTCCCATATGTTGTCGAGGTTTCTTTCCCATTTTCTGAATTCGTAGGTTAGTGTGCTGAGTAATATTTCGATAAATAAAGGGTAATTTTCAATAAACAAGGGTCTCAAAGCCTGTGTAGAATAGATAATCTATCAATACGAAAGTCACTCAATATCCCATAAGAATTTCCCTTTAATTCTAAGCCATTCAACGGAGAAAAAGTGATTAGGGGTTACAGGGAATGTCAACCAGAGCTTAAAAGTCAATTTCTACAACAAATCATTAAACCTGAACAAATGTTAGAGATTTTTTCCTTACCAATGAGTATCAACATGATGGTCATTGAAGTTCAGTGGGTTTGTTCCCTAGTCAGGTCCTAGGTCTATATAGTGATAAATATGTTGTTGAAGTCATGCTTGGTTTTCTTTTGAGTTTTTTCAATTCAGAGTCTGGTCAGTCAGTCGGGATTAATTTTTATAAATTCCTAGATGACACCATTCACAAGTAGTTAGTGAATTTCCACTCTTTGAGACATTTAAGATATTATACATATCTGTTAAAGGTTTTCTTAGAAATTAACCATGGAGAAATCCTTGAAGAAACTTTTATATATACTGAATGTAAAAGAATCACTTTGCTCATATTCATCAACATGGTCATGTTAAGAATCTATTCTCTGATTTTCAATACAATTTTACCCATAGTTTTGGAGGACATGAATATTCAACTGCAACCAAATCCAGAAAACATAATAGGAGACTTGGTACTTTTTCTACATTCAACATTGATCTGGTTATATGGTTTTCATGAGTCTCCTTATCTATTACCTTTTTTCCTAACTCCCGATATTTTTTCTCTTGAGTTCATTAGACAAAGAATTATATCTGAGACAAATAACTTCATCGGACTACACAGAGCCTATAACATCAAATTCCCCTTTGTTATTGGTCCTTTTGTTGCTAAACCCAAATCATGTTTATCATAGGTTAAATAAAAACTCAAAGACTTTGCCTTTTCAGAAATACAAGGAAGAAAATATGATCCACATTAGATCATATCCAAGAGAAGATAAATGAATAAAATGCACCTTATGAACATGAGGATATGGAAGGATTGGATAAACTAGCTAATATGGAAGTGTGTATTGATGTGGAAGCACCATTGCAGCAAGTCCAAACACAACAATCTCCTCAAAAGTTGGTGATTAAAATTCCCAAATCCAGTGTGTACAAAAAAAGACGCATTTAAGAGACTATGGATATTGATGTTAAACAAACTGCTAAAAAGAAGATGAAAATTGTTTAGCCAAAGTAGATTGTAGATTTGGAAGATGAAGGACCCATAGATCAATTGAATTTAAACATTGTGGAAAGTGGTACCAACATTGTAGAAATTGGGTAAAGAAATCAGTTTGAAAGTGAATGTAGCTCAAGAGTTTTTCACAGTAAAAAATATTATTTTGATAAATCACCTGATGCAGCTTATTAGTCCAGGGAACACTTAGAAAAAAAATATGTTGAAAAGAGAAATGTGGCTTTGGGTGAAATAAGGGATTTGTTCCCTGAAGTAGAAAAAAATTCTCAACTGAAATTTTCCTTGTTCACTATGAGGGATATTGAAAATAAAACTTTTAATATTGCAGTTGCATAGGAGGATAAAGTGTTAGAGATTAAAATCAAATATGACAATATAAGTTCCCCTAACAAAGTGAAATTCCACAAGCAGACCAGTGATTTATTGTATTATGATTATTTGAGTTTATATTTGAAAAATTCAAATATGACATCCTTAGCTGCAAAATTATAAGGACAACTAAGATAGGAAAAGGAAGCCAACAAAGCTTGACAAACTCAAAATAAAAGGCTTGATTCTGAAGGTCCTCAAGGTCTGAAGTCTTTATTGGATGAAAAAGATAAAATAATCCATAGTTTGAAGAAAAAGTTGAAGATTCCTGCTACAGAACACGCACAGACAACCAAATTGGTAGCTTTAGAGCAGGAAAAAGAAACATTTCAGAAAGAAGCACTGGATTATAAGGCTAAGATTTTGCAGTTGGGAAAGGAAAAGATGGAATGGTCTAAATATGTTAGGGACCTAACCCCTCATGTAGGTATAAAAATATATTCAGATGTAATAGAGGTCAATATTAATAAGGCCTTGCAATAATGTAGAATAAGTCGAATGTAAGAAGACCTAATAGAAGCTTCCACTTCTAGAAGGATCTTCCTCTAGATGGTTATTTTGATAGACATATTTAGTATAAATAGGAGTCAAGGGCATGAGAACCCTATCTTGGATATTGTAATATCCCTAGGTTGAACCCCAACTGTAAATGTAATAATGTACTTAAGCTGGTGAGATGTTTTATATATTTTTGGAATCCATCTTCCATGGCGTAGTGCATGCATGTACTCCGCAGTAAAATGAGGGAATGGGCACATTCCAGGATACCGCGCGCAACAATTTAAGTGCACGTGATTTTGAGTTCAGGGAGCCTTTTGTGTATATGCTGTGTTTTATAGGCTGGTGAGCTAGTTATTATAAGCTAGGATTCTTATGTTGTGATTAGGCCAGAGAGCCTAGATGTTAAAGGTCAGTGCGTCTATTTTTGTATATGTCTCATAATTAATATAAAATACATCGTTGCGCATAGACCGACCACGATAAAAGAGATGGGCGACTAAACTCCACTGGTTAAGGAAAGGGGCCTAAAAATTTAAGGAAAAGGGCTAGGCTAGGGATCTTAATCCAAAAAAGGAATATTATATTAATATTTCTTAAATCATAAAGTATGGATAATTATTTTATATTAATTTCTAAAGTTGGGGACACGTGGGCCAAAGTAGCTCCCAACATGACAAGTGTCAAGTTGGGGACATGCATACATATTGTTGGGACTTAGTTCATTTCCTATCATTTTTTCCATCATTCTGACCATCATTCCTTCCATCAGGGAATCATCCATTCAACCATACCATGATATTTCACCCACGCTGTAAGCTATCCTTCATACTTCCTGTCACTGTATTAGAGCTTGTATCAATGGCCATATCAGTTTGTGTAGCTGGTTATCTTGGGAGATGGACTGAAGAAGCGGGTTGTCATGCCCGTGGGATAATGAAAAGGCAGGTTGTTAGGACCGTGGGATATTGAAGAGGCGGGTTGTCAGGCCTATGAGCAATTTCTCTCTGGGTAAGAGAATTACTGGGAATTGATTTCCTGAAGGTGCCAAACTACAACTATAGGGATCTGAGACTTCTTGTTTGGCCTATTATTGAATCCCTAGAAGGGAATTGGGGAATCCGAAGGACTGTTGAGCAGAGAAGGGGCACACTTCCTTGGGTGGTACATGCATGTGGGGAATTAAGGACTGTAGGTTGTTAGTTTGAGTTGGCACCTGAGACAAAGTATTTCCTGTTGTCTATGAACCTTTAGCCTAGTTAGGAATCCCTTTACCCGGGTGGATTTTAGTCCCATCTCGGGGGTGACTCACTGTTGAGAGTGATGAACAGTGTGGTCTAAGGCTGGGAGGTTCGTGGAAGGTATGCATGCAGTTGGTGACATTATTTCCAAGATAAGTGCCAATTGTGTGATAAATTTACATGCTGCATTGTTATTTATGTGCTTATTTTTATGGGTTATCATATGTGTAGTTATAACTGTGTTTATTTTTATGGGTATTTCATGTATATGTTTACTATTATTTTAGTGTGAATCTGTGCATTTACATATGTATTTGTATGTTTACGTTTTATATATAATGCTTCCACAAGAGTTTTGTGTGTATATATTTTAATTGCATACAGTTCGAAAATTTTATGCGGAATAGCTCAGTTAGATGTTGGGTATGTTACAATATGTTCCCCAGAGAGAACGTAAGAGTTCTCTAGTGTAGCGTGGCCTGACATGGATGGTCGGGGATGTTACAACATGATATCAGAGCTAAGTAAAGTGTCTGAGTAGTGGCATTGACCGACCTGTTGGTGGCCGAGGATGTTACAATATGGTATCAGAGCTTAAGTTTTCAACACTGAGCCTGGATGGGCCGAGAAATTTGAGTTGAAGAGAAATTTCACAGAGAATTTATTTCGAAGTGGCCAAATTTCAGTTTGTAGAGCGTCCGTGGAAAAAAGTAACAACAACTGGGAGGAATTGGCGAAAATCCCCAAATTATGTTGTTAAATTCATGAGAAAATGGATAAATTTGGCCAAGTGATGAGATATTATCGATTTAATATCTGTTCTAGCAAATTCAGACCTGAAATTGGTCGAATTTGAAGTCACAGTGAAGCCATGATAGTTGGAGCGAGTTTTATAATTAAAATTCTCAATTCATGAATTGAGTTTGGGAAAAATTCGTTCCATAAATTTCAACCCACAACGATTTGTTGTTGTAGAGGTTGAATTGGTGTTATCGAGGTGAAATTGAACAAATTTCATGGTTGCAKAATKTCTATGGTAAATTGGGGAAAAAGTTAAGCAAAATCCCCAATTTTTGCAGCGGAGTTCACAAGGGAGTGGCACACATAAAAATGAATGTGCGCAGGTGGGCGCACTAAAAATGCATGTTGTGCATTAAAAGYTGGTGATATATAAATATTGGGTGCCACATGGAAAAATGTTGGCGTGCTGGTATGCGTGCTAAATTTGGGCACCACGTGGAAAAATGTTGGCATGCTGGTGCGTGCGGTAAAATTTGGTGCCGCACAGAAAAGTGTTGTTGRCGGTCRTGCGMACTAAAATTTTGGTGTCGTGCAGAAAAGTGTTGTTGCACAGTGAACATACGCATAAAACAGTGTGTGCGGTGTGCACACACATATAATGGCACGTGTGGTGTTTGCAGTATTAGTAGAGCGTAGAGGAGTTTGGTTGGTGCACGCACGATATGAGTATATATTGTCACACAGAAACTTAGTTAATAGTGTGCGTAGAGTATTGGTGCATGGTGGGGGCATACTAAACAATGGCATGGAGTAGCATGTAGAGTGAAATGCACATGAAGTATCAGCATGCGGTACAAAAAATACGCGTGGTGGATATTAGCGCACGACATAAAAGTATTGCGCGTAAGATATTGGCATGACAGAGAAGTGATACACAATGGTTTTAAAGTGCACGAAGCACTATTTTCCTCGTGTTGTTGTTGTGCATGGTAAAAATTTGTTACAGGTTGAAATTTGTGCACGCGAAGTTGTTTGAAGGGTGAACAACGACAAAAAACCAATGATTTTCTACGATGTTTTATATCGTTTGAATACCATCTTTTTGCAATGCATTTTTGAGGTTCTTAACAACATTTTTAGCCACCCAAAAACCATGAGAATAGAGTGTTTCAAGGCACACTATGTCTCTATAGCTCAAATAAAATATCTTGGAGAGATTTTTCTAATGGTGTAAACTATTCGTCAAACAGAGATTTTATGAGAAAGTTACAACACAAACAATGGAGGGTAAATTTTCAAACCCATCTAACTTCAAAGAGCCATAACTGTTTGCTTCGGAATCATATTGAGGTGCAGGAGTAGTCAATGGAAATATATTGAACCATATAAGATAGTCCCAGAGATGAATTGGGCATGTTAAAAGCATTTAATATGGAAAAGAAGGTACCTATAGCATATCCGTTATAGTATGGTATTTTGGCCTAGAACTTTAGCCGGCTGTAACTAGCAGCCTGGAACCCAGAAAAAGGTGAAACTTGGAAAAAGTGTCCATAATATGTATATGAAGAAACCCAATGTAGCTCCCATGAAAATTCCAATAGATTAGGTGAAAAAATTCATATTTACAGCGTAGAGTTGCGCCAAGTTGAAGAATGAACAGAAAAGTTATTGGGCAATTTTCAAATAGCCATAACTTTATGCTCAAGACTTAGAATTGAGCATGGGAGCAGTCATTGGAAAGGTCTCAGACAATAGAATATAATTATTTGCCAAGAAAAGTGAACTAGGAATTCAATTTTCCATGAAATCAGAAGAAATAATTCTGCTATACATGGAACCAAAATGGTTCATATATTTTCATGAAATTTGTTGAGTCAATTAACCTAACAAAGTTTTGTTGGATGCACATTTTGCAGAGTTAAATTTTTTTAGTTATTAACGGGTGATAAGGTTGAAGTTTAGTTAAAATTAAGCATACGTACTCAGGTAAAGAGTGTTATGACAAAATATTTCATAAGATGATCAAAATCCAAGACTACAGAAGGTTAAGGTATGAATCTTGGCGTATCCATAAAGTGTTTGGAAACCACTACAGGAAGTCCTCTCATGTTAGTCAAGTATTCAATGGAATCTGGGTAGATGAATAGATCATGTAGAGAATGAATTAGTGAACACTCCCAAAGAAACCAATATACAAATTAAGCAATGCATGGGAGTAAGATCTATTATAAAAGGAATTGATTATAAAAATGATAGTAACCAGATAAAGAAAGAGGCTTAATGTATATTTGGATAAAGAGTGCATCATATCCAAGGATTAGCTATGAAATTAGAGTAATGCTTCCCTTATGGTTATCAGAGTGCACAGTGGAAGCTTGGTATGAAGGGCATTAATATGGTATGATAGAAGTGGATTGTGCAAGGCAGGTTGAAATCAGATTGGTCAAGACAAGGGAAAGTAATAGCCAGCAAGAAAATCCAAGTATTGATATGATCGGTTAAGTAAGGGATAAATCAAGTACCTCAAGAAGGAAGTTGGTGTTAACTGTCCAAGTTTACTCAGAAAACATGACTGGAAATAGAATTGGGTCTTGTAGGAGTTGGATCAGAGGGATCCAAATAATAGTGGAATGCTGAAAATTAATATCATCATAATATGTAGTTGCAAGTCCATGAACATCCTAGAATAATGGAAGAAGAATTCATGGGGTAGATAGCAAGAAAATGGGAATGTATGAAAATCACTCCAAGAGGGAAAACAAGGATACTAGTAGAGATTATTGATGCATTCCAAAGGTATTGAAGATATTTCCACAATAGCATGGAGAGGTTAAGCCAATAAAGACTTAAAAGTGGAATGAATATTTGTAGAGAGTCAATAAAGAACCACGAAAAGGAAAATGGTTCTATGCTTAGTTCGGAATGTAAAAGATATGGTGCCTGAGAATAATCTATCTCAAGTATCATAGAGTCATGAGTGACATTTCCAAAGGGTGGAAGTACCACTTGAATTATGTTGCTTTTAATTTATTCTATGCAGCCATGGAAGGAGGCATATGTGCATATCTATAGTATGATAAGAGATTGGCTATGCAAGCCAAGTTTGAGTATACTTGGCAAGGAGTGGAGAAGAATGCAAGAAAACTCAAATACTAAATTATTCAATCAAGGAAGAACTGGAATAGTTCATTTCGAAAAATAAATGGATGTTGAATATCCAAAGTCTATAAGACAACATGATGGGAATTATAACTCATCCAAGCATGAGTTGAGATAGATGGATCCAAGAAGTAAATAAAAGCTAAAGGTTATTATCAGTTGAGTATTTGGATGGAAAATAAAAGGTATCCAAGAGTGATTTGGATAGAAATTGCTTAGATCAGAAATAATCATGCACAATGGTTACGGTGAAGAGAACTTGAAGGTTCAGGAATCTAGGAGAATGGAAGACTTCTAGGATAAACAAGGAAACATGATACAGGAAGAAAGAAGTTGTTGCAATTACTATAGCAAAAAGTATTTTATGGATTTTAGCACAACCATAAAGTGAGAATGCTTGCATGTTTGCAAGTGTTGTTGATAATGTTGTTGCACATGGAAGGAAGCAACATAATGCTGGAATGTTAAATTATAAAGTTGATAAAGAAGAATGAGAACTTCTATTGTCATTATCTAATTAGGTAGCATTAAACTTGTTTAATGGCAACCATGCAAGTAATTATTCCTATTTAGAAATTATTTGTATAATTGCCAAAGGGAAATACAGGTAAGAATTTCCCCAAATTGAATTTTATACTACGGTGTATGGTATTGTTTAAGTGCATTGACAGGATTAAGTTACCACTAGGTGTGGTAAAGGCTAGAGGGTTTTTATAGTTATCAAATCTTTTATCTTTTGAATGCACACACTGACATAGTAGCATGTCATGTTAATTTGGTTATGAGACAATAACCAAAACAAAATAAAAGATAAGAACTTGTTATAGGAATGATGCTAAGAAATCTAGTCATGTATGAGGCCAGGACATGGTTGGATATGGCAAGGTATGGTTATAGAAAGGTTGTGTGCCACACAAATACCCAATGAGATTCCTACCTTTAAATAAAACTTGGACTGCAACCTTTTTTCTAACACTAATAAACACTACATAATGGTATTGTTGGTGTAGTGTTTGGATTGAAAAGGAAGGAATCCAAGTAATTGAGAAGACAATGGGAAGTGTGTGGAGATGTCTCAAGACATTGGCCAGATTTCCAATTTATGGATGGTGAGATACATGACTTAGATAAATATCATTCTGAAAATCAATGAAAATTTGCATTAAATACGTAGGAATTGAGAGTTGCACTCATGCCTGGTAAATGGCAGAGTTGCACTCATACATGATGGAATTGTATACTTAAATGCATTTTTTGAGTGCATGTATATATGTTTTTGCATGGAAATAATTATACTAATGGTTGAAATGTTTCTAAGTCATGAAATTGAGAACATTTTAGGAACTGTTAAACATTGCAACAAGAAAGTTTCTAGTGAGGTGGTCACAGGAATAGTGACTACAAAAAAATTCATGTTCAGAAAATTGAAGAAATTAACTTACTGCTGTTAATTATGAACATGCATATGCATAGAATGATGAGTCATTCTATTGGTTAAATTGTTTGGTAATTGTGATTGAATTGCTAGGTGTAGGCAATTCTAAGAGCATGTCATAAGGTGTTATACATGTTGAATTATGATGTACATAAAATACTGACAATCGGTTGGTTGTATGCAATATATGATCATTGCAGGAAAGATGGTATTTAGCATGGTGCTTGCTGAAAGTCATAAGGAAAACTATATTCTATTATTCCAACAACGTTGAAAAAAAAATATTTATGGAATAGAATTTCATATTTTGGGAAAAAGTCGAATTCCTTATGAAATTAATTGGATTTCTAAAATGGAATTTTTATAATGTTATCTCATGATAATTGCATGTGTATGATGTAGGTGAGATGATGATGATTAAAGTTGGAAATCCTAGAACCATGGTGCTCCGAGACTTCTTGTCTAGCCTGCGCTGGAGCCCTGGAAGGGAAGTTGAGCAGCTGATGAACTGTTGGACAATGAAGGTGCATACTACCTTGGGTTGTACAGGCATGTGGGGAAGAGATACCATTGGTTGGAGTGCTGCTGAGGTTTGGTACCTTGGCCTAGACTATGCAAATATTGATTGTGGGTCATGGTTATCTTGGGAAGCCATTTCCCTGATGGATTCATATCCATGCTCGGGAGTGGTACACTGCTGAGAGTTTAGCAGCAGTGAAATATAAGGCTGGTGGAACGTCATGGATCTACAACCAGTTGTTTCTTCAACGAAGTTTAATTGAAGCTTGTAATAAGGAACACTGAGCTGATTTATTTCCTGAAGTAGCTCTATGGAATAGAGAAATTGAATTCCAATTGCAGTGTGAGTATGAGAATTGGTACTAGAAAGTAGAGCACCAGATGGATACCAAGATTCCATTAGCTAAAGATTGGATATTTTAAGAATTTGAATGGTACATGGTATATAATGCATCGAGGACACTGCATAAATAAGGGGAGGGGATTGTAATATCCCTAGGTCAAACCCCAACTGTAAATGTAATATTGTACTTAAGATGGTGAGTTGTTTTATATCTTTTTGTCATGCATCTTCCATGGTGTAGTGCGTGCATGTACTGCGCAGTAAAATGAGGGAATGGGCACATTCCAGGATACTATGTGCAACAATTGAAGTGCGCGCGATTTTGAGGCTAGGGAGACTTTTGTGTATATGCTATGTTTTATAGGTTGGTGAGCCAGTTATTATAAGCTAAGATGCTTATGTTGTGATTAGGCTAGAGAGCCTAGATGTTAAAGGCCAAGACACCTATTTTTGTATATGTCTCATAATTAATATAAAATACATCGTTGTGCATAGACCGACCATGATAAAAGAGATGGGGTATTAAACTCCACTGGTTAGGGAAATGGAGGGGTCTAAAAATTTAA
>ML817783.1:47074-58419 GCA_009831015.1 Picea engelmannii | reverse complement strand
GAGGCTGCTAAATTTAAATCATATTTGAATTTTGTATGTGACAAAGATAATATAGAAATCACATCCAGGCATAGATGCATTTTTGTTAATGAGACTTTAGCCAAAAATGCATCTGAATAAGAACAAAATTCCATTAATCTTCTCAACTCGGTTTCTCCTATAGATCTTCATACCATTGGGGTAAAGGACATAATTGCATTGATCATCTGGGCCAGAAGAATTATTACAAAACATGATCTTTTGAAATCAGTTCTTAATAAAGAAATACAAATGGAACAAAGTGTGAAAATTTTCAAGAATTTATTTGAAGAATTGTTGATAAAGGGCCTTCCATCATTATGGCATGGTAAAGTTAAGTTGCAGGATCAAGAAGAATATAATGCACTTTTGACTCAATCAAGGATGGACCAATCCAGATTTGAAACCCTGGAGGAGGGTGTGAAAGGGGATACTTGAGTTGATAAACTGAGTACATATTTCGAAATTCTAAATCAGTTTAAGAAAATCAAACTTTGTCTACCTCTCATGTCTTATGCCACTTGTATTGACTTGGAAGTTTTAATGAAAGAAATGAAAGATTATGAGATTCCTTCTAAATTGCAATGGAAGGAAATAGTCAGATTGGGAAATACCAAATATAATTTCCTAGGATCGAGTAAATGATTTCCAGTTATCGACAAAATGTAAGAAAATCAAATGAATATACAATCAAAGTCAAAGGACGAAGATAAAGGACCAAACTGCAGGAATATCCACAAATCCCAGATTTTGTGAAATTCAATTTTCTATTCTTTTGTAATCGGTTCAAACTGAATGAAATGAATTTTTGTATAAATATTGTAGGTTTTGATGTATTTGTGGTTGGAAGAAGCACATAAGAATTTTTTTATTGATCGCTGTAAAAATTTCTGAATTTGAAAGAATACAAGTGGAGATTTCCAAAGTTTTTTTATACCAAGGATTCATGTGATGATGACCTGAAGTATGTGTTTCCTTTCATGTATGTTTTTATAGTTTTATTTCGCTTCATATACAACCTTTCATATGTTTAAAATTGGATGTTAAAGGGTCTCTGAAATTCATAAATAAGAAAAACCAATTATAAAATCTTGAGGAAATAGACTACTACAATTTGTAGGGATTTCAAAATAAGTTGGAACCTTTGAGAAGGCCTTTGTTGAAACATACAAAAGATAAGTGGAATAATCCATTTTCAGTGAGTCCTGACACCTTAAATGTTAAAAAATAGACACATTAAGTGGAAATCATAACTATGGAGTGAACCCTATGCAATAGAGTAAGAGAATACTCTGAAATTGTATGTTGTGGCTTTAATTTTTTTCATTCTATATTTGTATTATTTTTCTTTCTCATGGTTATGATATGATTAAGTCACAAAATATATACAAAGTTACAAACACAAATGAATGTAAACCTCAATGAACATGTGATACATACCCCCTAACTTGGCAGGGTCCACTGACCTCCCGATCTAAGGATCTTCAACAATTTGAGCCGAAATGGCTCTTCGATTCCATGCTGAAATCTTACGAAAAAATCCATGGGTCATTTTATGAAACTCGACCTGCGTGAATAGGCACCAAGGCGTGACCCTCAACTCCTCGTGACCAACTGGTGTGACCAAAACCTTCACCCGAAAATGTATTTTTGGTTTCGTGACTTCTCGATCCTTGATGTGAGTCCCCCTGACTCCTTCAATCCTCAAAACCCCGAAATGGGATAATGGTTTCATGTCTCCTCCCTTTTTCCTCAATCATATGATCCCTTCTATGACCTAGGGCCAAACCTCAAAGTGTTTCGGGACTTCACGACTCACGAAGTCGAAAGACTCCTTGCTTCAGATCTTTCGATCCCCAAATCCCCAAAATTTTCTTTGCGACAGATCGTCGATCCATGCTCTTTCCCTCGATCGACGACTGCAATCAAATCACGATTTCCTATATCGAGATATTCTACATGAGTCAACTTTGACTCTCCATTCCCCGAAATGCCAAAATTCTCCCTACTGTTAGATCAACAACCCTCACTATCCTGTGATCCAACGGTCCACGTTCCTCCTTCGCGAAGTCGAGGCTTCATGACTCTGGATTTTGGGATGGTTCTCTCCTTTGAACCCTCAGTACCCAAAATGTTGAAATGTCGATGCTTCAGATCAAGGACCCACAACCTGACTCGATCCAATAGCTCAGAGTCTTTTCATGATTTCACATTTTGCGAGTTTCACAAACTCCACCCTTTGACTTCCTTCCATAGTGAGTAAGCGAAATGTTGCCTTCTCACCACGAGTCCTTTCTGATGGATGGTCTAGATGATTTCGTGAACTTCCCTTTCACGAGTTTTCCCCTCTGCTCCTTGCAAATATTCTGGTGTCCGGTTCCATGAACACCCTGGATTTGCTACCACCTGTCACCTATGATGATGGGTGGTTCTGATCGTTTCATAACTTCTCTCTTGCACCTTCCTCCGGATCCAACGAATGTTGGTCCTTTGCGCTCAGATCTAACAGTCCATATTTGATCTTCTCCTACACACTCTTTTGGGTGTCTGTATGTGAGATTCAATGGTCCATATCTTCTCCCCTAAAGGTGATATGATGGTTGTTGTGCTCCTCCTCCTGAGCTTTGGTTTTCTTACTGACCTGGAAGATTTCCAATGTTTCAAAATCTTCGACCTTTGATTCCTCTGCGAGACCTATGACCTTGGGTCTCATCCTCATTCTAAAAACACTACTCCTCCTGAGATTTGGGACTTGGAATAAGTCCACTCTTGCACACTCCTTGTGTTACCTCTCCTGAGCTTCTCAGACTTACTCAGTTATAAGGGACTCGACCCTCTACTCCCTTAGAAGACTTCTGGTTCCTTTCTTGGCATGATTTGCGCTTGACCTCTTGAGTTTTGGAACTTGAAACAAGTTCACTATGCATGTTATCCTTGCACTTAGAATAGCCTTTAGATGTCTATCTTTCAACACTTCGTCCAAGTGTTGGCCTAGTGCACTCCTCGCACAGGTCTTCCTCCAGAATATTCAGTAACTCTGTATCAACCCTTTCACTCCTAAAAGGGATATAAGTTCCCTCTTGGTGACTTATTCTCAAGAACTCTTGGTTGAGCCGACAGAGCATTCAATAACTCTATGAGTGTCTTCTCCTTGACACTTCTCTTTTCTCAGAACTCGAAACATAGTCCTTTTGTGCACTCCTTGCACTGGCTCGATGCCCACCTGGCAGAGCTCTACAAAACCTTCATTAGCTATGTCTCCATGTGTATTCTCTACACAGTCTTACCTCCAAGGTGTTCAGTAACCTTGAGGCTCTCTTGAGTCTATAATCTATCTTGGTGTGCCCTCCTGGCATGTTCTCCTCTGAACTCAATAGAGAGATTCAGATTCGCACTCCTTGCGCTGGCTACAAAAATTCTAACGTTCTGTTGTGCGCTCCTTGCACAACCTAAAGAACCCAAAAAAATATAACATAGCTCAACGAAGATAAAATAAATCTATATTCCTACTGTAAATGAAAACCTATCATACATATACAACAATCATTCATGAAATACATAATACATGAACAACAATATGCAGGAAAAACTACTTTTCTATTATATTTGTGTATCTATATAAATGATTACAAAAAATGGACCGTGAAAAACTCCCAGTTCTCTCAATCTCTCTCTCAGAGCTTCTAATACCTCTCTACCTGAGATCTCTCTCCCTATCTTCTGACTCCTAAGTCTCCTCTTACAAAATGAGGGCTCTCATGAGCTTATCCTCTTCACCGTCTTAGTGCCATTTCTTTCTCTATTGTGGCACAATACTTCTATGGCTACATTACATAAATGGATGCCCAGTCTTGAATACATCTCGGGCTTGTTGTAGGATACCATTTAAGGAAACATCAACAACTACCTGTACAGAGGCATGGTCGGCTCTTACAACCTTACAACATGAACGATCTGTATCGGATCATATCCCAAAATTTTAAAAATGGGAGGGTCAGTGCCTCTCCCTTTCTCCATTTCGTGCTAGAGAATTGACATGTTGGTGCATGTGATGAGGTGGATCGATGATCCTTCATCAACGTGTAGGGAAATTAAAGTGGAAAAGGATTTCCAAAAATCATGACATATTGACATAAAAACATTAAGCATTTGGATGCAATGTGCATTGCATTAAAAAACAATAGAATTTATCCTTCAGTTTTGTTATCACTCTGTAATTTATTTAGGCTGAGAAAAGAAACCCAGAGGTAACCACAAACCAACTTTAGAAATTGGAATCTAACCCTTCCAGTGTTAGAGAGGGCTCTCTCCCAAATCAGTCACTGAAAGGATTGATTTGATTTTTGTTTCTTGAGGTTATGTCCTTGGATTGTGAATAAATTTTTGGATGGGATTTGATGTTTAAGCCCATGAGAAATCCATTGGGAATGGAGTCAAAATGTTGAGGCTTATGAATATGTGGGTAATCTGTCAATTATTGGTAAAATACTTCAGAGGAAAGATAGACACTAACTATATGCTGGTTTAATTTAAATGTTGTTGTAGCAGAAAGGACAAAAGAAAAACATAAATTAACACTTTAAGAAATCAGATTTTTAAATTTCTTAAACTTTTTTAGTGGAAGAAAACACCATTGATATTCTAAACTATGTGATAAAGCATCAACATGATGAATTCTGAAACAATATGTTAATTGAATATCATTTAGATATGGAAAGAGAGCAATAGATTGAAACAAGAACATACACTGAAGTGAACATGCTACATAGTCGCTGGCACATGAATATCTGAAGAAAGTCTGGATCCCAAAATCCTTGGATCACCCACTTTATTAATTCTTCAGGAAAATAATACAGTACAAAGACTCTCAGAATACTCAATGCATCAAAATTTCTCCCACCCTTTGTACATTACGTGTTACAATATTTATAAAAAAGTAGTAGTTCAAAAAATCAGGATCCTTGAGATATTTTAGCATTTTTATCCTTATCTTCTCCCCTTTGACATTGTCAGTGTCTTAATCTGATTGGTTGATGTCTGGACCCATACTCAGTTGACATCTGGATGGTCATTTACTAGGACCTAGAAAATTACATTTAGTTTTACCCAATCTTACTATTTCCTTCCATTGTAATTTAGAAGGAAAATAATAATCCATCATTTATTTTATTAAAATTTCCAAATCGATGCAAGAGGCATATGACATGATAGGCATGCCTAATTTTATTATATTAAATTTATTCAAAATTTCAAATTCTATGGCTAACATTTCTACCACAGTTGCCCCCTTTAAAACTTCATCTAAGTATTCAAACCTAGAGTGATCCATCTTCGCTTGTGTCAAGAGTGCATTGTAGGCTTCTTGTTCATGTAACTTTCCCTTTCCATCCCAGAATGATGGAAGAAATTTGATAAATAGTTCTTCAAACAAATCCTTAAAATCCTGAACACTCTTTTCCAATTGGGCTGCTTTATTCTAGACTGAATTCGAGAGGTTGTGATTGGTTATGTTTCTTCTAGCCCATATTATCAAAGAAATTCTATCATTGACCCCAATTGTCTACAAACTTGATGAAGGCATTGTATTAAGGATATTGATAGTGTTCTGGGCCCATTCTGCTAGTCTTTTTGATAAAGTTTCATTAATAACTTTGCATCTCTATTTATCCAAAACTACAATGTTGTCCTCATCATTAAAAAAATTTAGATATATCCCAAGTTTTGTAACCTCAACTGATATGGAGTCCCAGATGATGTGCTTGGCTCCTTGTAATAAATTTTTTCCTTTAAGCATGGAGTTTAGCTTATTCACCTTTTCATGAAGGACTGCATTTTCCTTTTTAAGTTGTGATACACTTTCATCCCTTTTCTGTGCCTCTTGTTCCATTTTCTTGATATTCTCTTTCAATTATTTTATTTCCCCATTCTTTAAGCTAACCTAAGACATTTTCTAGACAATGTCTTTAGTGTTTGATTTTCTTTCAGTAGTAGAGGGTGTAACAAAGGGTACAACAAAAGACAAATCTATGACTCTATTTTCCATTTCTGTCTTTTCTTTTGACCATTCTAATTTTTCCTTTTCCAGTTGAATAAATTTAGCTTGAAAATCTAGTGATTGCTTCTTGAAATATTCCTTTTCATGTTCCAATGCTACAAGTTATGCAGTCTGTGGATGCTCTGTAGCGGGCATTTTCAACTTTTTCTTCAAGTTGAGAATCACTTTGTATTTCTCATCCAGCAAGGCTTTCATTGCTTTGGGGCCATCAACTTCAAGTTTCTTTATTTGAATCTTCCATGCTTTAATTGTTTCTTTTTCTTGCATGAGATGAACTTCAAGTTTGGCAGCTAGTGATGTTAATTTTGCATTTTTCAAATTGAAATTTAAATAATTTGAATATAGCAGGTCACTAGTATTCTTGTGGAATTGAACCTTATATGGGGAACTGATATTATCATACTTTATTTTGATCTTAGAGTCCCTATATTCTTCTGTTATGGAAATTTTGAATGTTTTCCTTTCTGTTTCTCTGACTTTGAATAATGAAGACTTTTGTTGGGAAGCTTTCTTTACCTGTAGAATTAGATTCATGATCTCACTTAGTGATTCCTTTATTTTTTCAAAATACCATTTAGATAAATATTCCTTTGATTGGTAGGATTCCTTTGAGTACTGAGAAAAATATTATTTCTGGCTATGGAAGGCTCTTGAAGTACCTTCACTTTCCAATTGATCAGATCTGGATTCAATTACACTTGTGCCACTCTTGACCATGTCTAAAATGTTTGTTATTTATGCCCTTCATCCTCCAAGTCTACCTAATGTTCTGTCTCAATGGTTTTCATTTTATTTCTGGCAGTGTGTTCAGGGTCTATGTCCATTGCCTATGAAACATTCTTCTTACTATGTGTACTAGCTTTTGGAACCTTAATTACCACCTTTGGAATACTCTGTTGTATTGGTGCCTTTTGTACATGGGCTTCAACATCCACACATTCTTAAAGATTTACAAAATTCTCCAGGCCTTCAATAGGCTCATGCTCATATGGAGCATTCTTTTTCATTTGCCTCCTTCTAGATATGATATGATGAGTATCATATTTTTTACCTGACATTTGTGAAAAAAAAAAAACTTTGAGCTTTGCCTCAACCTGTGCTAGACATTTTTTGGATTTTACAATGAATGGGCCAATCACAAAAGGAAACTTTATATTTCTTTATCTATGATATTTGATGAAATTTTCAGTTTTAGAGATTATTTTATGTCTTATGAACTCTAGAGAAAAAATTCCGGGGGTCAAAAATATGGGAAACAAATAATGAAACTCATGAAAGACATATAACCATATTACTGTAGAATTTATGAAAAGGGTCTAGTCTCCTACTCTATCTTTTGGATTCTGCAGGTGAATTCTCATTTCTTCAATAAATCTGGGCAAATTAACATTGAAAATCATCTAGTAGACCTTTGACATGACTTTATTGATAAAAATTATTGAATTCATCCTGTTTCTTTCAATAGATATTGAGTTTGCTTCAGGGATCTTTGCATTGTTGCTAGTGAGAAAAATCTTCATCAAATATGTACAATATCTGAAGTTTCTAAGAGAGTGGAAGTTCACTAGATGTTTGTGTATGGTATCATCTAAGAACTCATCAAAATTAATGCATACAACTTGACATGACTCTGACTGGAAGAATTTGAGTAGGAAACCTAACATGACCTCAACTAAGGATCTATCACTATTAAGACCTAAAACCCGACTTAACAAAGAGAAGACATATTGAACCTCATTGACCATGATATCAATGCTTAAGGGAAAAGACAGACTTTGTGGGAACTGATCAAGCTTTATAATCATTCTTAAAAACAAAGTTTTAATCTTTGGTTGACACTCCCTATAGACTCTAATCATTTCTTCCTCATCAAAAGGTTCATAATTCTCACAGAAAGACTTAGGAATTTTTAATGACTCCCTAACTGACACAACATCAATTTTACACAAGACTTTAGACCCCTTTTTATCAATTACAACTCTTTCTGACTCTGAGTATTTCTCTTCACACCATACTATAAATTTGGGAAACTGAAAACACAATTCGGTTGCATATAGAATGAGAGAAGCTTGGATATACTCCAAAAGGAAAACCTTTCCCTCTAACATCCGCTAAGTTACTTCTTAATTGAGAAATAGGGGCAGCAGTGAATTCAAGGTCACAAACATCATTATCTATATCGATTAGGGATTCTTCATTATTTTTTGGGCTTTGTTCAGATACTTCGAGCACGATGGGATCCATGACAACAAGAAAAAAATACCTGGTAATGAAGATACTAATGGCGCTAAGAATTCTAAATTTGGCCAAAGGCGACTCTTGCAACAAATCCAATATTAGTTCCCTCTTTGACAAAGATAAACGAAAATAAAAATCACATCAACTTTATAATATTCAACTTTTCAGAGTGACGGGTCATTGATTTCAATGTAAACCACTTTCTTCTCTGCAATCGTCCCTGTGCTGACATGTCTTTACCTTCAAAACCCGTGGTTTCCATTTCAGAGCCACTTTATGGAATTAACCTTTGTGCACTTTCCAGGCCCGCAATGCACACCAATTGTTTATTTATCCTGATAGCAATTGTAACCATTGATATTTGATTTCTTTCCATCGCTGATATTTTAGAACTCCTTTTGTCCAATTTAAACTATTATACCATATTTAACAACCCTCCAGATGTGTTCCAAATCATTTCACACCTCTACTAAAATTTAAAGATGATTTTTCTGAACTTATTAGGAATATATATATATATATATATATATATATATCAACCTCCTACCCATAATAGAGAATATATATTTCTCATGGTTTACATATTCAACAATAATTGGCTCACAAAGAATGGAATGTGTCACAAGCGATATTTGAGCCTGGGTGGGGAGAATAAAATTTATCCTCCCAAATCATCGAGCTAGACCTAATTGAATGTGTGTGTATGCATGTGTCTATATTTAAGCCTAGGTGGGGAGGATAAAATTTCTCCTCCCAAGCCATCGAGATGGACCCAATTGAATGTGTGTGCACACACACATGCTTTAATTTTCCTGCAAATACAAAGTAGATTTAACTTCTTTGGAGATCCTCAATCACTTATTATATAACAATAAATAAATAAATGTTACTACAATTATGACCACCATATGAACACCATAGAATTGTTGAGATGTTGAAAATTCTAGGTGTGCTCATATTGTTTCTTTTGTCCCATAACTTGGTTGTTTCTTTTAGAACTTGAGTTTTATCTCTCTTGGCATTGGGGCTTGTCATAAGTATTACACCTCTTCCATACCACTTCAAAMCCCCATTTTAGATTTTCCCCATGCTCTCTAGTATAATTACTCCCCTTTTGTCACCCTTTGTATATGTTACAATAATATATTTCAAAAAAATGATAGTAAGAKATWTTTCATTTAGAGGATAGGTTGGTTTTCAATTTGAAGTTTTGATTCCTTTTTTATCTGGMCAAGTCTTTGAACTTTTTCTAGCTAGTAATTGTTGTTCACAATAAATTTCTCAAATTTAATAAGAAATATGGATCTCATCTTGTGTTATMAATGATTTTTYGGTTAATCAATATTKCTCCCATTGTGATTCAAGTCTTTCCAAATATATTTTTGTGTTCATGCCAATGTTAATGAAAACAATTGGGGTCACATCCAAGTCCATGAGATTTTGTAGATACCCAAGTGAATATGGAATGGAACCTTCTAAGGAATTGTTAGATAGATTCAATGATTCAAGTGCAGTGCAACTTCCAAGTGTTGGTGGAATGACACCAGTTAATAGATTGGTATAAATTTCTATAGCTAAAGCATTTTGAAGTTTCTCTTTCTCTAGAGGTAAGGGTGGAATAATTTACTTTGGTAATAAAGTAGTACTCTACAACAAAATAATAAATATTACAATAAAGATCACAAGAGAGTAATAAATATCATAGGAGTGTATAGAGATCATTGGTGTAACACACCCAACCACCTACCCACTTTTAGGTTGGTGGGATGTTTGATTTTCATCTTCTTGGAACTTGAGATGAGTATTTAGGTTCATTGGTGCCTATGATTTGTAATTTCTACTCAGAAGTGGTATGTATATCTCATTCATTTCAAATACTCTATTGCATAATTATGGTTATGCTTATACTATGATATCCAAGGGATTACTTATACACAACCACAAAAAACCAAGTTGAAGTATTGGATTAGCTGTGTGAATTATATGATATGATGAACTAAAGGGAATCATATATGCTACATACTTGGGTGTGGTTCATTATATAGAATGAATAGCCCCATAGTGGCCCACAAATGATGGTAATGTAAAAATAAATAAATTAAATGAACCTTAAGAAGTCATAAAAAGAAGAAAAAAACCCAGACATACATGATCTTTGATATTCTAATGTGTAGCATTGCATTGATACAACATTTAGAGCATCTAAAAATGTGTGAACTGCATACTGTAGTAAATAAAAACATAATTATATTTAGTTTTTAGTAAAAACCAAAAAATACTTTTAAGACATTTGAATAAATCCTAATAGAAATTAAAACTGACAAGATTGAAAATAGTAAACACCATTGATATTATTTTTTGTAAAATCCATATGAGAGGAGATTAAATAGTCACACACACACACACACACACACACACATCTCAGATGTGACGGTCTGAATACAATCCTCTTGGTTTCAAGAATAATTTATTGGAGCTGTCTAATATTGGAGAAAAACTCCCTCAATCTGAAGGAGCAACAATGAAGTCAACATTGATTATGTTGTTTCTTCGTTGGATGGAGAGAGGTTTGATCCAAGAATAAACGGCTCCAATAAATTTTTCTCTACTAAATAGGGACAACCATGTGAAGGTGGAATCTCCTATGCCCCCCCCTCACATCACTCTCAATTTCTCAATACCCAATATATATTCTAGTAAAATATATGCATTAAAAATATTCAAAATTTATAAAAAGTGATTGTAAATATATAAATGAGGTTTATCATTCAAAGGCATATGTCATAAAAAGGAATTTTTATAAATGAGATTTATCATTCAAAATATGTTACAAACATACTAGCTATATAATGTACATTTTTCTGTCTTATAAAATTATTATACATCATCAGTTTCTTTTGGTCTTCTTTTGTGTTTTTAAGTTCTTATGTAATTCATCCATGTCCATGTCTTCATTTACCGGGTACTCTTCAACAACTGATGTTGTAACGTCCCCGACCATACATGTCGGGCCACGCTACACAAGAGAACTCTT
>ML817783.1:30803-40993 GCA_009831015.1 Picea engelmannii | reverse complement strand
ACAACTATAATCATTCATAAGATAAATCCATAAAAATAAACACGTAAATAACAATGCAACATGTAAATTTATCACACAATTAACACTTATCTTTGTAATAATATCACCAACTGTGTGCAGACCGTCCATGAAACTCCCAGCCTTAGACCACACTATTCATCACTCTCAATAGTGAGTCACCCCCGAGCTGGGACTAAACTCCACCCGGGTAAAGGGATTCCTAACCAGGTTAAAGGTTCATAGACAATAGGAAAGACTCTGTCTCAGGTGCTCACTCAACTGATAGCCTACAGTCCCTCATTCCCTACATGCCTGTCCCACCCCAGGAAGTGTGCCCCTTCTCTACTCAACAGTCCCTTGGTTTCCCCACTTCCCTTCCAGGGCTTCAGCAACAGGCTGAATAGGAAGTCTCAGATCCCTGCAGCTATAGTTTATCACATTCAGGAAATCAATTCCCCAACAATTCTCTCCTCCAGAGAGAAATTGCTCATGGGCCTAAAAACCCGCCTCTTCAGTATCCCACGGGCCTAACAACTTGCTTCTTCAGTTCATCTTGCTAGCTAACCAGCTACACAAACCTATATGACCATGGATACAAGCTTAGGTACAGTGACATAAAGTATGAAGGATATCTAACTGCATGAGTGAAAATGGTCATGGCATCATGGCTGAATGATGGAACGAATGAATGGTCTGAATGATGGAAAAAGATGATGGAAATGAAATAAGTCCAAACAATATGTATGCATGTCTCCAACTTGACACTTGTCATGTTGGGAGCTGCTTTGGACCACTTGTCTGCAACTTTAGAACTTAGGATAAAATAATTATCTATACTTTATGATTTAAGAAATATTAACTTAATATTCTTTTTTGGCTTAAGCTCCCTAGCTTAGCCCTTTTCCTTAACTTTTAGGCCCCTCTAGTTCCCTAACTAGTGGAGTTTAGTCCCCCATCTCTTTTATCATGGTCGGTCTGCATGCAACGGTGTATTTTATATTTATTATGAGACATATACAAAAATAGGCACAATGGCCTTTAACATCTAGGATCTCCAGCCTAATCAAAACATAAGCATCCTAGATTATAATAACTGGCTCACTAGCCTATAAAACACAACATATACACAAAGGCTCCTTGGCCTCAATATCACGCACACTTAATTTGTTGTGTGCGGTATCCAAGAATGTGCCCATTTCATCATTTTACTACATGTGTGCACTAAACCATGGAAGATGCATGCCAACAAGATATAAAACAACTCACCAGCTTAAGTACATTATTACATTTACAATTGGAGTTCAACCTGGGGATATTACAGATGTTTCTTTAGTCCTTTCATGCTAAGCATGCTTGGTCTCATACCCACAGAATAGAGGCTGTTGTGAGGGGCCATCACCTACAAAAGAAAAAAATATTAAATTTATATGGTCAATTTTTAAATATCTTTGAAGTAGTTCATTAATATTAAAACAAACCTCTGTAATGTAATTATTTACCTACTGGTCCACTAGGCAACACTGTTGGAATGGCTTCTCTATTCTCCTGATCATCTTCAGGTCGAGGAGGCTGTTGTGAGGGTCCATCACCTACAAAAACAAAAAAAATTAAATTTATATGGCCAATTTTTAAATATCATTGAAGTAGTTCATTAATATTTAAAAAAACCTCTACAATGTAATTATTTACCTACTAGTCCACTAGTCGACACCATTGTAATGATTGCCTTATTCTCCTGATCATATTCAGGTCGAGGAGGCTCAACTACGACATTCTATGCCATTGAAATGAAAATTTTTATAAGGACAAAACCATAAATGTATAAGTAATAAAAATTAGAAGTACACAATTTATAAGTATGAAATTATTTAGTATATGATTAATATACAACCATTTTACCTTCGTGGGACTTAGTCACACGAACTTCTTGGGGTTTCACTCCATTGAGATGGGGTTGTTGGGGAGCACCATGATCTTCTGGCCACGCTTCACTATGAACACTTTGTTGTCCAGTGTTAATGGTTTCATTGATAGTGTTGCTCCCCTGATTAAAACAAAGAAAGACATTCAAGTTATGGACGATATCAAACATTTACATATTTTATGAGTAATGAAAGGTTAATGTAGACTGATTTTTATTTACCTTATCCCACAAACTGGATCTTGGGGTATGCCCCATGCTTTTCCTAATATCAACCAAAAATTTATAGTTGTACTTATAACCAAGTTGGAGGTCTTCCTCTGTGGTTTTAGTTCTAAAGTCATCCCCTGCATTGCATAAGAACATGTTTTTTTAATGTTTTTGGTTGTAATAAACTGAAAGTTGTAAGAAGATACAAATAATATTCTTAGGATGTTTGGGTACTTACGATTCAGGACTGTAACCTAGAGTAGTCGCCCTAGCCTAGCTTCTGATGGACATGTTTGGAAATCCTTTATTTGGTTGCCTTTGAAGTTTCAGGAAACCTATCATCAAAATTTTCAAGTATGCTATATACCACACTTTTATTTATATCTAAATAAAATTAAAGGTATTGAAATCAAAATATTGTAATTTACCTTGGGGTACCAATTATTTTTTCTCCTAATTTTTTCAATATATTTTATTTTGCATCATCAATGATCGTCTTCCACTCCTCCTTTGTTATTGAGGGAGGATGCTCATACCCAGGGTTTCCTGCCAAACTTCTTCTATAAACATCCCACATATATTTTAAATAGTTGTTTGCTGCAAAGGTGACCTTTTTTTATTGAACGTGTCTACTCCAAAGAGGCTTTCAAGATAATCCATAAGTTCTTTTTCGAGGTTGGAACTATGGAAATTCCACCTCATGCGTAAGGCTTCCCCAAAAATCAACAAGGCCTTGTTCTCCACGTTCCTATAAAAATGGTCATTTCCTACACACAAAAAAATATGATCATTAATTTAAAAATAATAATCTAGATGATTTGTGTATGATATGGACAACATGAAACAATTAAAATATGAAAAAATACCTGGGAGTATTATTTGTTTTAATGTAAGTCTGTTATCGTCGAACAAAAGAGTGCACATAAGGGTCCCCATGCTGGTCACATGTCTAGCTCCAAGAAATGCAACCATGTTAACCACATCATCAGCCTCATTTTGTCACCACCTCCAGAACCTGACCGCTATGGGGATTCCTGGTGGCGCATGTCATGGCTCCTATATAAATTAGGTGTGGAAGATGGAGAAGTAAACAATACTCTAGAAGTTGTATGAAAACCCACATCAAGACTCTGTGGCATCTCTGCAACACCACTAATACCAACACCGAGTTGAACAAGATCCAAAAATATCTTTATAACTTTTTTTTTTATTCTTTTTTTGTGAGATAATGTAAAAGTTAAAAAACAAAGTTTCATAATTGAACATATGAGTACATTAAAAAAAAACATTTTAAATTTTGGTTATTACCTTATATGTGTTAAGTTGTGACATAAGCAGATTGATCCTTTCTAGGATGTCAGGAGTTTGATATGGACGGTCTAACAAGCTATCAAGTTTCGTGTTCGCTTTAATGATATTTACTTTTATTAATACCATCGGATCAAGGGATGAATACAACCCCTCCTCGTCTGTAGAATCATGATCAACATGGTATTCCGACTACATGTAATTTCAACATGAAAATTAATGTTATTTAAGTTATATAAACACATGAAATAACTGATCATCACACAAATAAAATTATATAAATAAATAATAAAATTCTTGTAAAATGAAAGTCGAATTTGATAATCAATTACATGTTCTATGGCTGACCCTTTTCCATGATCATCCTGTCACATTATAATATAATATAATTAGAACCCCCAAATAGTGAGTAGTCCATCATCAACCTAGTTCCAAATTTTGAACTTGTTTTTCTATATTCAAAGTTCTAAACCCTTTCACACACCCCAAAAAAGGAAATTAATCAATGTCTAGAGGGAGTTCCCAGTTTGATGAAGTCAAATGGGGTACCAAGTGGCAGATTTGACTCTTTCTAGCCATTAAATAAGGATAAAGTAAAAATTAGATGAGGATCACCCTGTGTAAAATGGGTTATAATAATTTCTTAGCACACATGCTTGAGGAATGCCCTAGCTAAGGAGAGGACACATGACAACTAAACCATAAGAACATGGTTTAAAGTTCATCTTGGAAGGAACGCTCCACCTTATAAGGCAATATAAAATGATTGTATGGCATGATCAATGATTATGTATGAAAATGAAGAGCATTGCTCCACTATCTCGAGGTTTGAATTCTTATTTTAAGGAATATGTTAGAAGAACATGGTTTGAGGAAGCACTTCAAAGGAGAGCGATCCATGGAAACAAAGACTTTATCAAACCCTACTTTGAGCATATTTCCACCTTTATTGAGGAGTACCCAACTTTGAGGGGGTTTTCTTGGAGTTAATTGTGGATCTTGAAGAAGTTTAATAATATTTTATTTTATTCTGATACATTACACATATAATCCTCTTTATTTTTATTTTACATATAATTTTTTTATGTCTATGATTGTTTTCCTTAATCATTCCAATGATTAGGCAAGTTCCCTTGGTATTTTTCTTAATCCATAATTAAGGGACATCCTTGAAGAGGTTATTCCTTCTTATTATGTGATGATGATCCAAAAAGGGGGAAATAAGAATGTTCCTCTTCATTTGAGCCAACCCCTCTCCTCTTGAATTATTTGACTCCCTTGTAGGCTTCAATAGCCTCACAATTGTGAAATTAAGAAAGGTGCAAGTCTATGTTTATCTCAATAAACATTGAGGGAATGACTATGCTAAATATCTAAGAGTAATCCCATCAACAAACTTTCTATGCACAAAGGATCTCGAATCTAAAGACATTGATATGACATCCTCATACCTACATTTCCTTGGCCTACCCACTGATATGATTTATCTCTACCACTATTGTATTCCTTCTCCCATAAGAAAATTGGGTTGGTGTGATCCATATTTATAAAATTTGGATCACAATGCAAAAAATCATGTTGGGAAGGAAGGCATGATGACCTTATTCAAATTGATCAAAATGGAATGATTAAGGGGTTGAGATTCTTGGTGAAGTAGATACTTCCTAAATTCATTAAAATGATGGAATAATTATCACTATGTCTACCCATTATGCATGCTAACAACCACCCTCCCAAAAACAACTGAGCAAATATCATCAACTCGATTCATTGTATTTATTTACAATGTGAAGGTTTTCCAAATCAATTTGGACAATAATGAAAAGTGAATGATGGTAACAACCACTCACCATTCTCAAGCATGCTCACAGTGTTCCCTCTAGCTCAATCTCCTCCTCCCTCTGTGAATTTTGTCTCCTCTGGCGCCGTGCCCTAGATCTCATTCTCTGGCGTTCCCTCACATAGATCTTACGGTTTAGGAAGCTACTCACGGTGTTCTATCCTCGACTCTCGTCGCAGTGTACTCTCCTCAGATCTCCTTGGATATCCTCTTTTTTTCTCCTTGAATCTCCTCATCTGATATCCTTGTGTGGTTTCCTTGCGTTTTTCTCTCCTCACGTGCACACAGGTTTGGAATGTAATAGGTTTGAAATGTATTTTTTTTGTTTTTGGTTTGGATTATTATATATAATTAATATATATTTAATATTTAATATATTATATATTATATGATAGGGGTTAATGTGTTAATAATCACCTAACCTAGACCTTGAATATACACCTCGTAACCTTCTAAATCATTGACCCATAACCCATAACCCTTCTAAATATGCAATGTGATTTATTCCCATTTCTTTGCATGTCAAAGTGAAGAAATTCAACCAAGCGCGGGTAAACGACGGGAGTAACTATGACTATCTTAAGGTAGCGATATGCCTCGTCATATAATTAGTGATGTGAATTAATGGATCATTAATGAGATTCCCCACTGTCCCTAGCTACTATATTCTAGATAAATCACATCCAAAGGAATGGGCTTGGAAGAATTAGCGGGGAAGGAAGACCCTCATGTTGAGCTTGACTCTAGTCCTAACCCATTCATAGTTTGGGAAAATTAGGGCATAGTTTGGGAAAATTAGACCATAACATTTGTCTTTGGGAGTCAAATTGATGATGGAAACAACTAGGTGTGTGAGTCAAATTTGAGTCCAGAAACCCTCCCATATCGTTAAGACATGCGAATAGTCTATCTATGATCATGATGGTATAAAAATGAATGAGCTTCTCTTGGTTTCAAGAATAATTTATCCTCTACTGAACAAGGCCAACCACATGAAGGTGGAAGCTCATATGGCCCCTCCCCTCCCCCTCACATCACTCTCAATTCCTCAATACCCAATCTATACAATATCAAATAATCGAAAGCAACCTAGTAAGATTCATTCATAGAAACTACAAAAACAAAAATTACTGAAGGTAAATGAAATTATGTGTTTGTAAATGATATTTTTAGTTTACCACGTACTTTAGTATATTGGCAACTATTTTTAGGTTTCACATAATAATTAAACAATATGTAACATAGGATATAAAACGTTTCATAAAACTTAAAAACGTGTAATTAACCCATGACATAAGTAAATTATTTTAAGAGAATAATTCATAAAAATTAAAATATATAGTCACGTACCTGATCCAAATCAAAATCTATATAATCATCCTTATTCTATATCTTCTTCTTCATCGAACTCGACATATGTATCATCATCTGGTTTAGAAACAATGTTGAAAGGATTGACGATATCATCATCGTCATTAATATAATTTTCGAGCATATTTTCATCTACATCATCATCAAGCAATGTGTTGTCTCCTATGCCTGGATCATGATATTCTTCGTATTCTTTGTCTGTCAACCTTGCATGATCTTCTGGATCTGTCTGATCTGGAAAATCATCTTCTTCTTCAATATCATCTTCTTCCTATACATGAGTATACTTAACTAGCCTTCCTCTTGGATCATATCTAACAACAAATGACCAATCCCTCTCACCTGGAACATTTGAGTAAAAGACTTGTTCACATTGGCTTGGAAAAAAATAGTGATCATGTCCTCTTTCAAACATCCATTTTTTAATCATGGAAAATCCATTGGCATGATTAATAATAGTTCTTTCCTCATCGCATTCATGCATTCGTAACCTATACCATTTGATGTCGAACATAACTAATTTGAAGGAATTAAAGTCACACTCAAGTATATCATTCAAATACCCATAGTATCTATTTTTAGATTCTCAGGGATGTCTGTCACTCCTAGAGAAAACATTAGTGACCTGGAATACTAGATTTATCCCACTATCATAAGCTTTCTTGGTTTCATCCAACTGTTTGATGCAAAATTTATGACCATTGCACCACATAGCTTTGTGGTGTTTCAACTGCAATATGCCATATATGTAAAAGATGCATTGTCAATTAATAAATTAACATATTTATATACCTTGGAAAGTATCTGAAAAATATATAAGTACAGATGTAGTCACATTAATATAATATAAAATAACTGAATAAAATGGGTGAATTTGCTTACCTGTCCATCTTTCAAACCATATGCTAAATCAATTTCCTTTTGCGTAACATTGGCATCTCCATTACAACGAGCTTCTCTAACCAATTAAGATAGTCGTTTCCATGATAACCTACCACCATGATGTTGTTTACATCTTTCAATCCATACATTCATCTAGTCAATATTGTTTGCAATGTATAAATGCAGTGCATCCCAATATTGAGCAACTCAATCAAAAAATCACAATTCACCAATATTAAATATTAGTTATAATGTCCATGGTAAATATTAATAATTTATGAAATAACATTTATTAATATATTAATGAGTATGATCATATACAAAAAAATGAAAAATTTATATGTATTAATATAAATCTCCACAATTATTAATATATTGCCTCTCATTTTTTTCATTCTACCTTTCCCCAACATGTGCTCTTGATCTTCGAATTTTTTGATGGATTTCACATCCCAAATGCGATCCACTGCATGCATAGTTGGCGTTGCTAATTTAGGAAGATATTGACTAATATACACCATGGACTGATATACCATATATCCCTCCACCATAGAACCCTTAGTACGTGCTCTTTGTCTAACCAAAGGCTTCAATGATTTCAAGTGCCTCTCCACCATCCACATTGACCCTGTGTGTACAGGTCCACAAATTTCAATCTCCTCAACTGGGTGTATGAGGTAGTGTTCTTGTGAATTGAAAAATGTTGGAGGTATATACTTTTTCATTTCACACATTATCCGAGGAGTTTCTCTCTTCCAATATCCCTCCACCATAGAACCCTTAGGACGTGCTCTTTGTCTAACCAAAGCCTTCAATGATTTCAAGTGCCTCTCCACCATCCACATTGACCTTGTGTGTATAGGTCCACAAATTTCAATATCCTCAAGTTGGTGTATGAGGTAGTGTTCTTGTGCATTGAAAATATTTGGAGGTATATACTTTTTCATTTCACACATTAGCTGAGGAATTTCTCTCTTCCAATACTTTATATCCTCTTCATGGATTTCTTTCAATGAAAACCATCTACATGAGATCATGACATAAGAAAATAACATGTTTCAACATAACATAATACAATATATTACATTACAAGTAAAACACATGTCATTAAGTACAACAACGAATTGAAAGAACATTTTTCATATAAATCACAACTGCTTACCTCATGTATTTGCCAATATCATATATAACTTGTTTGATGTTTTTGTCAAAGTCATTTGGGAGAGATGGCGATAGGACATAGTGTAACACAAAAAATGAATTGTTATTTGTTTCGACCAAAGTAGACAAAAAAAAAAAAAAAACTTAAAATATGTATAAGGCCAATATATATAAATATGTATACAAAAATTATTACCTTAATGAAGGTATGCCAATCATGTGTTTTTACCCCACCAACTTCACCTTTCTTCATTAAGATATTTTTTATGTTTGAAGAAAAACCCGTGGGAAATTTAATTCTTTGAATTACCTATTTTACATCATTGCTTTGTTGCTCTGTTAATAACCATGGAAGTTTGTTTCGGTCTAGTCCATCTCTATTTGATTGGATCACACTTTGCATTTCATGATTAGTTTCCTAAATGTCAGTACAAATTTTGAAATTTTTTTCTTTATCCCTCCTACCATCTATGATTCGCCATAACGTTTCTGTCACATTCTTCCTGATATGCATTGTATCAAACAAATGGGCTATTTTTAGCTCCTCATAGTAGGTAAACCTCGTGACTTGAGTAGGATAACATTTCATTCCTCGTGGAAGCCCATTATTAATACCTTCATGATGGCGGACTTCATGAAGTATAAAATAAATCACAAAAAGAATTATCAAATACGATAAAATAAATTCAATGATTAAAATAAACATTCAAAACATTACATACATGATACATAAATAAATTGCGTACCTGTTACGAGGAAAATATATCTATGGCTAGGGTGAACCACAATAGATAGAAATGACTGTAGAAAACAACTCTCTTCTCAAGTATGCTATATAAACAAATATGATAGGAAGACAAGGTAAAAGGCCTACCTCGTCCAGACGTTCGATGAAGTCCACAGTTGAGCACTTGACCCAAAGAAATACACCTGCAACTAGTCCTCAACAACCAAGCAAAGAAAGAATATGGTGATATTATATAATGTTAACACATTCAATAGCATAATCCATTAATAAACATGACAAATACGCCCATGGAATAATAATTCAATATATTTGCAAGATACCAATTGGATGGGAAAAAAGTATTTCTATTAATATATGATCAACATAAGTGAAAATGTTACAGACTTTCGTGTCGACACGGTTCAAAACCGAGAAACTAAGTTCCTTCCAGCTGGGCGTCCACCACTTCAATCCTCCACCAAAGGCAGGCTCATAATAGAGAAACAATGAGGTTCTCAATCAATAAGGGAAGATCTTGGGGGATGAACACTGTGTTCAGAATTAAAGGACAAAGGGATTCTGACTCAATATGAAGTAAATAATTTCTCCAAAGCAACTTTTCTCTCCAAGTTGAATTATTTCTCCTTTTTCCATAGCTCAGAATTGGCCCATTTATAGCCTTCAAAATGGCACTGAAGGGCCGAGTCAGAATGTTTCCAGCATATGGAAGGCCAAGGATCATATATATCCTGTCATGACATGGAAACCCA
>ML817783.1:19317-29505 GCA_009831015.1 Picea engelmannii | reverse complement strand
ACCCAGTCAATGACCAATGATGAAGTGTTGGTTGTTGGGTTCAAGTTTAGCTATCGATGATGAAAGTAGGACTAGGGTGCATGATAGGACTACAATATCATGTGATTCTGAGACAAACTGAGGGTATGGACGACATGAAAATTCAAGAGTTATGAGAAGTGGCCGACACAAGTTGATAGACTTCCTTTGAACAAGAGCATGAGACATATGGAATACTCTGAAAACATAAACTCAATGATGAAACCATGAGATGTAGGAGGCATCAATAAAAATATCTATAGGGAATGGAAGAGTAATCATCTGGTAGAGAAGACTTTGTAACGAGCTCATATTCCTAAGGCCATGCTAATCCCAAAATGATGATGACAAATGGACTCAATAACTTTGTTCTCTATTCAAAAGAGACACGACTACTGCTAATATAATGTAATACTCCCTTCTCGCCCATCTTTTTTTTTTTTTCATAGACAAATGAATGCTATGATACAGAGGAGGAAACAAGTGTCGCAAGTAAGCAAAAATAGTTCCAACGGTGGAACATACCTATGCTCAATGCAAGGAAATGAATGCGAGAAATGGACACTCGGGGGAATGTTCCCTCCTAGGTATAGGGTGTGAAATTGAGAAGGATAAAAAATGAGGCTCTTCTTGGTTGAGGATGCAAAAAAATGTTGAGGCAAATAGTTTATAATGCAAAGCAAGAACTGACTATAGGCTCAATACTGCAAGCAAGGGCATGAGATGCAATCACAACTTAACACCAAAAAATGTCCTTTTTTATGACTTTTAGTCTACTTGGTGTGAAAACGGGATAAACTTGTGCCAAATAGATGTCTTTTCAAATCCAATTTATGAGTGTGAATGATGCAGGAGCATCGATTCACCTCAACATGTGCCAATCAAATTTCATGCATAGTGCACAGTCAAGGAAGGAGAGGCATCACCTTATCAGTTTTGCCTCGAGAATAAAAAAAATGATCCAGGAATTAATAGTGACAAGCTAGAAGAGCCAAGTTGTGCAGTCGCACAAGTTGGAGATAAGGTCACCATTAAGTGGTTGATGGTAGAAGGGATATGCATCCGATTTGGAACATATTTCCATCATTGTAAATTGTCTTGGTAGTTAGGCATTTTTGAATGGTGATTTGACACCACTATTTTATCTTGCGAGGGAAGCTCGTTGAGCCCCTCTTGTATAAATTGTTATATTTTTGCAAAGTAGAGATTAGACGATAGAGGCTGCTGAAGTTTGATGAAAATTTGTAGTAGACCAAGTTAGGGAGTTTATGAGAGTCGAGACTCAGTCGTAGCTCAGACTCCACTATTGTAATTTGACATTCCACCATTAATAGAAAATGACAATTTTTCCTGTTTTCAATTTCTATGTAATGGATGCTATGTTATGAATGTCATTTGTATGCAGTTGAATTATAGATGAATGTTATAAATCATCTATAGGGATAGAGATAGATTTTTCTATCTAAGAGTGTGTTGAGTTAAGTTTGGTTCTCTAGGCTAAGTGAAAGGAGTGTGCGACAGAGGGTGGAAACTCTGTAAGCCGACACAAGGAGTGTGTATCTGAACTCAGTGGAGTAGAAGAGAAGATGAAAGGAGGGAACACCAGATTAATTCACAGACTCAGGGAGAAATTTCAAGGTGGTTAAGTACCTTGGAAATAAAAACTATGTGGGAGGAAGCACAATGAAGAGTTATTGAACACTCTGAAACACTCTTCCAGGAGGGCATCGAGCTAGTGTGAGCGTGCATAAAGAAAACATAGTTGGAAGTGTTGGAACCCTTAAGAGAATCCCAAAATTACTGAACATTCTAAGGAAGGAAGGATTTGCAAGAGTGCATAGACAAAGGAAAGGAGATGGCTTAAACCTTTCCATAAAGCTAAGGGGGAAGTCGTCGAAGAATAGAGTTGATCTCAAGGAGTGAGCCAAATATATTGTAAGCCCATCTTACAAGCTCATGAGGAAGATCCAGAAACTACCGGGAGGGCATGAGGAAGTTCATAGAGGAACAATGAACTTTGAAGGTTTTCAAGAGGAGAAAATTCATAGAAGAGTCTGCGTAGAATTCTGCAAGGAGTGCATAAGGTGTTCGAGAACAACCTAAGTCTCAAAAGGAGAATTTGTGCTAAGTGTGAAAAAGAGTCAAGGACTTGCCAAAGTCCCGAGTACAGAGAAATCATCCATCGTCGAGGAGGAGACAAGTGGCAGTAATTAGAGCCATCTATTATTTTTAGTAATCACTCATAAGAAAAAAAATTACATTCAAAATTTTATTTACAAGAGAACAAATTGAGAAATTTCATTGCTTATGATTGTTTGAAATTGTATTCATTCAAGAAAAAGAAATTACATTTCGTATCTTTCATGTTTGCGAAGAAATACTTTCTCCCTATCGTAATTAGAGTTCATTGAACTGAAACATTGCATCATGCATCTCTTCTTGCATATTATTGGGTGAAGGTCTCATACAACATCAGTTTCATCTCCATCTCCCTCTTGCGTAAACAACAACCTCTAAAATACTACGTAATTTTAAAATTATTAGTAACTTTTATTTTCTAGAAACTCTTTCCACCAACATTAGTTAGGCTAGTGCTTTGGAATAGATTGTGAGACACACTCTCCAAAGCATAAAACACATTGTAGCATCTTGTGACAGGGAGTGTTCAAATCCACTTGCAACATTTTGTCTTGGGAAGCCCTTCTCACACAAGGGTCAAACCTGAGGTTGCATTAAGGTTGGTAGAGTTACTCACCCTACTTTGTTGGTATTGGTGTAGATATTGCATGTATTACGAGGGTCACTTGAAGGTATACCCACAATTATGAGTGGAAGCCTTTCGAGTTGATTTCGGGCTATATACCCTGCCCTTGTGCATGGATTAGATTGTTGACTATTTCCCTAGGCATCATTTTTGTTCTTGGTAACCTTAGTAGCTTATATCTTTAGGGTCTTACATGAGGTGATTGTGAACGGAAAATTCTTCATGGTACCTGGAATCGATATTGGCCAGAATCACTTAGGCTCCTTGGAGGATATACCCACGATTATGTGTAGGATCTTGCACTGGGGTGTAAGTCCATTAAGCAGGTCATCAACGTAACTTTCCACCCGCTCTATCCTATCCCCTTCTTGTCTTGACTTCGTGACATTGGATTTCATCACCAACTAGTGACTTCAAAATAAGAAGGTTTGTTTGCTTGGATTGATTTCTATATTTTATTAGTGAATGTTGTTTGTTTATGTAGTTGGCCATAGATTTTTTCTGTAAAATTTTTGGTTTGACCAACATTGACCCTCCACGTTATTCACGTAGGATGAAAGGGATACCCCCAGGAGGATGTGGAAGGTTACCTCCCTTTGCCTCCTAACTCACCGAAGGGATCTCTTGAGCATGGAGCGGTCTAGGAAAACATAACCTCACAAGTGGAAAGTTCCAAATCTTTAGAAAATTTCTAAATTATTTCTGATTCTCTAAAGGCTTTCCGACTTCCTCCAACTCCATTTCCATATTTTGGATATGAGAGACGTATTCTCCAGATGAATTCCTCAGGATAACTTGTTGTTGAAACTTCTGGAATACCGGATGGACCTCATACAGGCCCTGGAGTAGAGAATCCTCTTTTTATAGTGACCCATTTAGAGCCCCTCCTCACACTGTACGGGAGCTTTATGACAACTTGGGGGCGGGTCCTGATTCACCTGTCGTATAAAAAATTCCTGAAAATTTTGTAACCTACATGATAAATTTAGACCATTTTGTTGGTACAACTAGCAATATCACCATCATTCCATATGCATAGTCAGTTGGTCCTAGCTCGACTTTTTCTCTCTAGATGGACCATTCCACTATGGTCCCACACGCTATGACTATTCCTATCAGGAATGTGGTGGTTAACCAAGCTCCCATTGGCACACCACTCTCGTATAGACCTATCATGTCGCTTCCTCCTGGGTATCACACTTTGAATCCTTCCATCGTCCATAGTTTATGGACATTTTGTTCCACCTGGGTACAATGTTACTATTGGATTTGTTCCTACACCCTCCCAAGTCCTCTCTGGAGGGTCTTATCCATATTTTCTTGGGGGATCTGGCCCTAGTGGCTCTAATAAAATTGGAAGCACCCATCATCTATTCACTTATGGTTACCAGATTCTCGTTGGAGGGAAATCTCATGCTGGGGGGAAACCTCAATTTGGGGGTCAACCTTAGACTGGGGCATGAACACATGTTGGGGGGGAACATCCACTTGGAGGACAACCTCATGTTGGACTCTATAACCCACTGTATGGAAAAAACAAACTAGGATCACTAGCCCAACTTTGGAACCTTCTTGCCCAAGTAAATCCACAATCATTTGAGGGGAAATAGCCTCAAGTCAACTCCTTTGTACCCCTTCAATATGGCCAGCCATATCTTGGTTCTTTGAATCCCACTTGGGGTCCAAACGTTCACTCTAGTTTCCCTTTTCAAGGGAACATATCTAATCAACCGAACCCTATGGGTTATATGCCTCCAAATCCTCCACGAAAGAATCTGTTAGGACTCTCCACTTATATGAAAACTGCTTACGATCCTACTAGTATAACAACGAGGCTTCCTCCCCAAAGTCACCAGTTTCCTCATGTGAATAGATAGTTTCATTTTCTAGCCACTTTGGATTTACCCGACTTGTCTAGAATCTTGAATGATCCTATCCTACATTCTCCCCATTAGCCCATTATACCAACCAAATTACCATCTGACATTCCCAAGTTTGACGGTCGACCGGGAGAAGACCCAAACAATCATGTTATGACCTTTCACCTTTGGTGTTCATCCAACTCTTTTATGGACAACTCCATTTAGTTACGACTCTTCCAATGAAATTTCATGGGTTTGGCCGCAAAGTGGTACATATAATTACCGCGAGGCTTCTTTAATGACTGCAACACCCTCGCCATGGATTTTCTCACACATTACCAATTGCCAATCCGCTACGAGACAAGAACTGAGATTTTGAGTTCCTTTAAACAATATTCTACCACTCACATTTCCGATCACATTCATGAGTGGAGACGGAGGAGATGCTTGATCAAAATTGACCTTCCTGATAAGTTATTGGCTTAATGGTTCACCAAATCATTCATTAGTAAAATCATCCGTGATATTTCCATGGGTGGAGTTTTCATTGAAGAGAAGGAGATTAGTTGTGCTAAGTACATAGATCTTGTTTATTTGCAAACAAACACTCTTTACGACATGATCTCTGACGCTCCTCGCCCTTCTACCACAGTTACCTCAACAACCCCAATAGCTTCTCATCTTGCTCATGGTGTGATTGACACCTTCCATGATGATGCTAAATTCACATCGGCCACTCACACCAATCCCAAATCTACTGCTTCTAATGTTCAAAGTGATTCGACTCCTACTCCTTCCACCAACAAAAATTCCGAGATCAATTCAGTTCAATTTACCCCTTCCGACAAAAAAAAATCTAAAAAAGAAAAGGGTAACAACAAGGAGGATAAAAATAATAACCCGCAATCCGAAAAACCCAAAACACAACCTGTTGATGATAAGGATAAGCGTAAACCTCTATATCCTTTCCTTATCTGTGGTGATGATCACTACATGAAATATTTTCCAAGACACACTGAGGTCACTAAGTTCCTTCAAGGGACCAGGAAGCCTCCCACACCTGCCATTTTTTCACAACCTTTCCCTTCTCAACAGCAGGCCCAATTGGTCATTCATGACCAACCCTCTCCTTCTACCACTTCGTATGTCCTTATGTGTACTGGTGATTCTTCAAAGAATGACGTTGCAATCATCACTTGGGACAAAGATTATTCTCCTTCAAAGGAGAAAGTTGATGATTTGCCACCTTCATTGGTTCAAACACCTCCCTCCACTTCACCTCCCAATGGTCCTCTTCATCTCAAACGATTGGGTCCTGATACAGTTCCCCGCCATCCTCCAAAGGGAATTGTTCAGAAGTCTGCTTTCAATCGTCAAGCGTGTGTTGCTCAAAACTACAACATTGTAGAAGACCTTGTGCAAGCACCCTCTATGATGTCAGCTCTTGAAGTACTTCAAAGTTGTTATGCTCAATGGAAGGCACTGTTAAAGGCCATTGGTGGAATTGATCCCATAGATACGAATTTGATAATCTTTGACCTAGAAGACCACATTCCAAGGATACCTCCTCAGTTAGCATTTCATATTCAAGTTGTTGTCGAGAACAAGAATATTTGTAGAACCATTATTGATGAGGGTAACTCGACGTGCATTATGTCAGTTACTTTCTGGAAAGACATTTGCTCTCCTCCCCTCACTGAATCACACAATAAACTTAATGTTTTCAATGGTTCTGGTCTTAAACCCTACAATGTTCTTCCCTTGTTGTCTATTACGTTGGAAGGCAAATCGATCAATGTTGAGGTCGAGGTCTTTGATTCACCTCTTGACTGTAACCTCTTACTTGGTTGTAGCTGGATTGATTACATGTGTGCAATTGTGTCTACCCTTTTCCGTGTGTTACATTTCATGCATCAAGGAAAAGTCATTACGGCTAACCAACTGGCCTCTTTCGATTGCAATTCTCATACTAGAAACATACCGTTTATATTGAAGACACCTCCTAGGTATGAGAATGTCAGTGTGGGTCTTCTGAAAGATTCAAATTTGATGGGCACCTTCCCAATACCACCACCCGATGTTCCACCTCCTTCTGTCGCCTAAATCAACATGATTTACACCTTTGTCCGTGAAACCCCTGCGTCTCATGACTTGTGGATAGTACTTGATCCTGGTGATTATCTTCGCTATGGAAAACAAATGCTCTTAAGTCCAATTAAATCCACTTATCAAGTCATTCAATCGACAACCCCTTCTACACCTTCTCTCTGTGATTCATCTCTCGATCTGTTTCATGCGATTTTTCCTACCGACAAGATGATCACGTCAGTCAAGTCCATGGAAGACACCCTATGGGACGATGGAAATCATCGTTCCATTCTCTTCCTATAAAAACACACTATAGAGAGTTACCAATGGATTTCGACTCTGTCGACCATTGTTGTCATTTCCTCTGTTCCTGAGTCATCCCACGATGTGCTATATGAACGGAACTTGAGTAATATCTCACCCCCCATTCCTCTTGACAGATCCATTAAACCTAAAGTCATAGAAAATGTTCACATCGGAGCCTCATGTTCCGTTGATGAGGTCATCACTTATAAATCCATTTTTCAAGAATTTCGTGATTTTTTTGCTTGGAGCTACGAAGAGATGTCGGGTATTGACCCCGATATCATTGTGCATGAAATTAAGACCTACCCAAATGCTAAACCTATCTGGCAGAGACTTCGCCCAGTCCACCCTCATAAAGCCACTGCTATCAAGCTCGAAGTTGAAAAACTTCTTAAGAATGGATTTATCTATCATGTGGCTTTAATCGATTGGGTATCCAATCTAGTTTCTGTCAATAAGAAACATGACATGATTTGTGTATGTGTAGATTATAGGGATATCAATAAATCTTGTCCTAAGGAAAATTATCCAACCCCCTTCATTGAACAGATCATCGACGATTGCGCCGAGAGTGAAATATTCTCCTTAATGGATGGTTTCTCTGGCTATAATCGTATTAATATTTTTCCCGCGGATCAACACAAGACAACTTTCATTTGTCCTTGGAGTAGTTTTTCCTACCAAAAACTGTCTTTCAGTTTGAAGAACGCTGGTGAAACATTTCAACGCGCCATGTATTATGCTTTTCATGATATTAAGAACATCGTAAAACCATATCTCGATGATCTACCATCCCATTCCATGCATCTCCAAGATCACCTAGCCCATTTCTGAGCCATTTTTCTTCGTTGTCGTTACTATCGTATATGTTTGAACCCACACAAATGTGTTTTTTGTGTGGATTCCGACCGAATTTTGGGTTTTATTATGTCACTTCATGGAATTAGGGTAGACCCTTTGAAGGTTGAGGCTATCCTTAATCTAACTCCTCCTTCCACACTATGCTAGCTTCAAATTTTGCAAGGGAAGAAAAACATTTTTCGTCGATTCATTCCAAAATACGTCGAGTCAACACAGGGTTTTACTCGACTATTGAAGAAAGGTTACGAGTTTGTATGGGATGATACCACTAATAAATCCGTTGAAGCTTTAAAACTTGCCTTAACCCGTACACCACTGTTTTTCCCATCCAATTATAGTCGAGACTATTTCCTCTACCTCGCAACTTCGGACGCTACCATTGCAATGGTTTTAGTCCAAGAAGAAAATTCGCACAATGAACATGTAATTTACTATTTGAGTTTGAGTCTCATGATCACTGAAGACAATAACTACATGTGGAGAAACTGGCCTTGGTAGTTGTTCAAGTTGTCCAATGTTTTCATCGTTATATCTTATTACGTAAGACCATTGTCATTTTCGATTGCAACCCCATGCAACACATCCTCACTCGACAATTGTTGGGGGGCAAGTACTCCAAATGGATCGTGATTCTCCAGGAGTTCGACTTAGAGTTTGAACGTGATAAGTCTAAGAAATATTTGGTATTTTTCGAATTGATATGTGACCTTCCCTTGAATCAGAAAACAAATGTGGCAAAGGATTACTTACCTGATGAATCCCTTTTTCTGATCAGTTCTGATGACGTCTGGTACAAAGATATTATCATTTATCTCAAGACTCAAACTTTTCGGCATGACCTTTCTAAAATGGACCGTCATTGTATATGGTATCAAGCCCGTCAATACATCATCCTCAGTGACACTCTTTATCACCATGGTGTTGACTTGATTTTCTGACGATGCCTCACCTACAATGAGGCTGAGAAAGATTTGAATGACTGCCACTCTAGAGCATGTGGCGGTCATATGTCTGGGTATGCCATTGCCCAAAAGATATTATGAGAAGGATACTTCTGGCCTTCTTTGTTTAAACATTGTATCACTGCTTTCCACAGATTCCATGCTTGTAAAATGTATAATAACAAGATAAGATTTCATCCCACTCCTTTACACCCTATAGTTTATGTAGGTCCCTTCACAAAATGGGGCATTGACTTCATGACATGTAATCCTCACTTGACTAGGGGCCATGGATACATCATCGTAGCTGTAGATTACTTCACTAACTGGGTCGAGGCGATGCCTACATTTGATAACACCGGGAAAACTGCAGCATTATTCATATTCAATCGTATCATTACCCGGTTCAGTGTTCCCCATGCTATCATTGATGATCATGGTAGACATTTTCAAAATTTCATGATGTCCAAGCTTACTAAAAAGTGGGGCCTTCGGCATGAAAAATCAACCCCCTATTACCCATAGGCCAATGGCCAGGTTGAAGCAATAAAAAAAAATTTCATTACTATGCTTAGACGGATGATAGGAATTCATAAGACAAGTTGGCACACAATGTTGTTTTCAGCATTGTGGGCCTACTAGACATCCATCAAGTCTGCCACTGGGTTCACACCTTTCCAATTAGTTTATGGTATTGAATTTTTCTATTGATTGAATGTGAGATACCATATTTTGAACTAGTTGTTGGCATAGGGGCAGACCTAGGGTTTAAAGCTCAAGAGCGCACCAACAAAACCCTAACTACTTGCCCTTTCGAAAACAATTGTGAAGTAGATGAAGTCTCACCCAAGGTAGAGGCAGGGGTGGTTGCAGGACCCAGGTGTCTGCAACCTTAGTTGGGACACAGATCTGTGATTATATTGCTTATAGCGCACTTAGCATCAGTTATTTCCTAACATGCATTCATTAATACACTTCACAGAAAGCACAAAGCACCGTAGTAATTACTCATATCTAGCACTTAGCAATGATAAATAGGTTATACTCAATAGATTAAGCACCTAACATATTCTATATCATATCTAGCATGCATTCATATCCCATAAGCACAAAGCATCAATAGATCTATCTAAACATATTAGAGCACTTAGCAAGAGAGATAAACACATAAGAACAAAGCACATATCACCATACACACATTTACTGTGGTTCAACCCCACCCTGGGGCTATGTCCACAAAGTCTTGTTTATATTATCTTGGTCAAGCAGTTATAGCACAGAGCTTCAGTGATCCTTACTTCGCACAGGACAAAATATCTACACAACTCATTATATCCTTCTTCCTTTC
>ML817783.1:7279-19267 GCA_009831015.1 Picea engelmannii | reverse complement strand
AGTTCTGATGACGTATGGTACAAAGATATTATCATTTATCTCAAGACTCAAACTTTTCGGCATGACCTTTCTAATATGGACCGTAATTGTATATGGTATCAAGCCCGTCAATACATCATCCTCAGTGACACTCTTTATCACCATGGTGTTGACTTGATTTTCTGACGATGCCTCACCTACGATGAGGCTGAGAAAGATTTGAATGAATGCCACTCTGGAGCATGTGGCGGTCATATGTCTGGGTATGCCATTGCCCAAAAGATATTATGAGAAAGATACTTCTGGACTTCTTTGTTTAAACATTGTATCACTTATTTCCACAGATTCCATGCTTGTCAAATGTATAATAACAAGATAAGATTTCATCCCACTCCTTTACACCCTATAGTTTCTATAGGTCCCTTCATAAAATGGGGCATTGACTTCATGACATGTAATCCTCACTTGACTGGGGGCCATGGATACATCATCGTAGTTGTAGATTACTTCACTAACTGGGTCGAGGCGATGCCTACATTTGATAACATCGGGAAAACTGCAACATTATTCATATTCAATCGTATCATTACCCGGTTCAGTGTTCCCCATGCTATCATTGATGATCATGGTAGACATTTTCAAAATTTCATGATGTCCAATCTTACTAAAAAGTGGGGCCTTCGGCATGAAAAATCAACCCCCTATTACCCATAGGCCAATGGCCAGGTTGAAGCAATAAAAAAATTTCTCATTACTATGCTTAGACGGATGATAGGAATTCATAAGACAAGTTGGCACACATTGTTGTTTTCAGCATTGTGGGCCTACCGGACATCCATCAAGTCTGCCACTGGGTTCACACCTTTCCAATTAGTTTATGGTATTGAATTTTTCTATTGATTGAATGTGAGATACCATATTTGAAACTAGTTGTTGGCATAGGGGCAGACCTAGGGTTTAAAGCTCAAGAGCGCACCAACAAAACCCTAACTACTTTCCCTTTCGAAAACACTTGTGAAGTAGATGAAGTCTCACCCAAGGTAGAGGCAGGGGTGGTTGCAGGACCCAGGTGTCTGCAACCTTAGCTGAGACACAGATCTGTGATTATCTTGCTTATAGCGCACTTAGCATCAGTTATTTCCTAACATGCATTCATTAATACACTTCACAGAAAGCACAAAGCACCGTAGTAATTACTCATATCTAGCACTTAGCAATGATAAATAGGTTATACTCAATAGATTAAGCACCTGACATCTTCTATATCATATCTAGAATGCATTCATATCCCATAAGCACAAAGCATCAATAGATCTATCTAAACATATTAGAGAACTTAAAAAGAGAGATAAACACATAAGAACAAAGCACATATCACCATACACACAGTGACCGTGGTTCAACCCCACCCTGGGGCTATGTCCACAAAGTCTTGTTTATATTATCTTGGTCAAGCAGTTATAGCACAGAGCTTCAGTGATCCTTACTTCGCACAGGACAAAATATCTACACAACTCATTATATCCTTCTTCCTTTCTTCTCAACATCCAACTATAACAATTGACACTTAGCTCTTAGATCTCATGCACATAGCTCTCTAAAATACATCCGATCACACAGATCCAAATACTAGCACTAATCTTTCATTCATACACCATGCAGATGTATTACATTACTATCTCCCCTATCTTACTATCTATATTTCCTATTTATAGATTACAAAATGGGCCTAATTGTGGAATAACCCATAGGCTGACATCCCTTTCCCGTTACATCAACCCAAAACCCTAAAATGGATCTCAAAATAGGTCTTTCTTCCTTATTTTCTACTTCGCCTTGCGCTCCTTCCTTGGCAAGTTGTCGCAGTCCCAAAAGTGGTCAAATATGACCAAGTACTCTTCAAAACTTCGTCAAGGACCAATAGGCCCCCAACACTCACCCGTGACTCACCCCGAATCACTCTTCTCTGGGTAACTCTGCCTCGAAGGCCTCGAGCTTCGCTTGAGATACTTCGACCTGTTTCTTTGCTATTGCTTCTTGATCGATAAACTCCTAAATGAGTGCATTACTAACTGGTCCTTCTAAATGTTGCTCTGTTGTGTTCACGACCTGTTCCAAGTCTGTCCCTTGGCTCTCAATATCTAAGAATAGTTGACATGCCCTATCCTGTAAAGGTTGAAGTTGTTGCATTACTTCCATGACCTTTCTCTAAATCATATGAATCTACTGCTATACGACACACTATTCGTGGGACCTCTTCATTTTCTCTATGGTCAGTAGGGCCTTCAACTGCATCTAAAGTCTATTTGCCTGCTACTTCGCCTCCTGGAGCTGGGACTCCAGTTTATGTAATTCTGGGTTCTTGGTCAGGCTCTCATGTATCTGCACACTTGTGGTACTTAGTTGTTTGCATTCTTTAGTGAGTCCTTTGATACTTTCTACTGTACTGTGGAAAGTTATTTCTCGTTGTTCACGTTCTTCTTGCGGGGTGCTCGGTATAGCTTGGAGCTCTAGTTTGACTACTCTTTGTTGCAGTTGTTGAATGAATTCAACAAGCTTCATTACTTGACATTCTATGGGTTCTTCTACCTTCTATTCTAAGCCAGTCACAGAGTGAAATTCTATGTTGACAGCTTCTTCTATCCCGATCTGCTTCGCGACCAGTTGCTCCTTTTCTTTTTGGATCTTTGCGTGTTCTTTATCATACTTCTCTTGGATGGCCTCCTTCTCCTGCTGTGTAGCTTGGTGCTACTCTATGATTTCCTTGTGTGTGTGATTTAGGTCCTAGGTGGTCTGCATTGTTACTTCTTCTTCTTTCTGAAGGCGTACCTTGACTAGGTCGGAAATCCTGTGAAGTTGAACTAACTCTTCTCCTACTTCAGTTGTTCCTTCTGGCATAGGCACAGTGGAGACTGAGCGGTTAGACTGAAGGGCTCATTGTACTCCTCGGATTTCAATTTCAATTATGTTGTACATCGTTTATTTCTTAGCCTCCTTCTTTTCTGTAATCTCTTCTATAGCTTCATTCAAAGTTGCGAGGAGAAAGCTGAAGTCATATGGATTGAGCATGGTATTCATCTCGGTCACAGTCACTTTGGCTTTCTTCTTAGAGGAAGACTTCGAAGGTGACCCTTTTCTCTTCTTTAGAACTTCGACTTCGTCTTCTGGTTGTTGCTCGACTTCCCCAAAGTCTTCGTTGTTACCTTCTTGATCTGGTATGACGAAAGCTGTCCTTATAGAGCGACTATCCACATCTTGAACCTCTTCAGTTTTCTTCATTTCCTTTGTCTTCTTCATCTTACTGGGCCCAAGTGTGTCCTGTGCAGCTTATGGGCTGTCAATATCTGAATGTATATTGGATCTATTGGAATAAGGAGGTTCGCCGACCATTCCTTGGTGATTTCTTCTAAGTCTTCTTCAGTCAACTTATAATAGGACTAGAGTTGTTCCTAGTGTTCATCAACGCATGGAGTTAGGTAGATAAAGTGGTGGTATGCAATGAACTTTATCAAAGGTTGGAACCTTTGTAAAGTGTTCAAGGTTATGCGAGGTGCACCCCCTATAGCTTCTTTCAGTTGGTTATAGTATCTGTGAAAAATGGCATTTGACTGCCATTGCTTTCTCATGTCTGTCAAGTACCACAAGGTACTGAACTTCACAGCTAACGGTTCGAACGGGGTGAGGTCTGGGAAAGTTGTGCCTTTCGGTAGCTCCCATGCAACAAAGGAAATCAATATCAGCAGCCATCTAAAATGGAATTCATGCCCCTGGTCCTGGGCTTATCTACAATCAATCTCTAGTTGATTGACCAAATACTTTGCCCAATTCATTTGGAGTCCTTCTGTGCATTTTCTGGCGAGGTTCACTACGAAGCCTGATACTTGCGTAGGTCTATTCTTACGGACCATCTTCCCTACTATCAGCTGACATGCGAGGTGCACTATGCCACTCTCGATAGAGGCGATCTTGTAACCTCATGCGACTTTTTCAACATTGCCATACGCCTCTTTAATCTTCTATGAAAGCGCATGGTCCGTAGTCTTCCCAGGGTAGTACTCATGGGGATCAGGGCCCTACATGCTAAGCCCAATAATCTTGTTGATCATCACCGAATAAAAAATTATGTGACTGTTCAACCATAGGTATCCTCCATGGTAACTTGCTAGCAGCAATTTCATACAAGAAGTCACCTCCTGATGTCTGTCGAAGTGCGGTAGTTTCATGACGTTGAGAAGAGTAGATTGTGTAAGTTTCATCGTCCATTTTTGAGGGACGATCTTTGGATTGTGGCCCTTAGTCTTTGTTAAGTACTTAGATGGTGTGAGGATGTTGTAGGCTTTACAGTCTCCCAGATTGAAGTCACAACACTTCAACGTTGTAACCTTTTCTTGATCTACGTGGTAGGTGCAGACTCCTTTCGGTAGATATGCAGTGATTAGGGTGTAGTCAAAGTCTCTAGGGACACTATCCCTATTAATCTCACCACTTAAAGGGGGAATGTAAGTAGGTAGAATGGTTGGCACTATCCTAGTGTTGTCTTCGTCATGTCTATGCTTAGTTCTCGCCTCTACATCGGTTCGAGATGTTCTAGCCCGAGAAGTCGATGGGGAGGCTACCACTCCTCTCGATGACAAGGCTTGGACTCCAATGGACATTCCTCTTTATGACATGACTCTTTCTGTCCTTAATCTAGCAAGTACTTCTCTCACTGATTCTTCTGTTGCGCTAAGCTTGTCGGACATGTAAGCTTGGGATCACTGTCTTGGGTTGTCAATGGATTGTCGATACCATAATCAAATAGAGCGTAAAGCTGGAATAATCACTGTTTCACAATGTGGTTGTTTTGTCAGCTCAAGTTCTCAATTGGCAAAAGTGTCTTCCGGCCATGGTGTGATGGAATAAGTAAGTAACTCTGCAATGGATATGAAAATTCCATGATCATCGATCTATCTATTAAGGTGAGGTCTGACGGTCTAATGGTAACCCATAAACACTTTTCGAGCCATTTGGAGCAGCAGTCGAATGGGTATATCAGTTCCAACGGCTATATTGCTTCGTCATGGCGAAGTACTCTATGTCATTGTTCTGATATCTTGGCGAAGCTCTAATTCTGCAATTTTTCTTGCTGCGAATTGTCCTCTAGAACCTCTTGTAACCTTACAGTATTAGCCCTTTTCTTTCTTAACTTCCTAGCCTTCTTCCCTATGAGTTTCATCTCAATAATATTTTTACCATTTTGATGTTTATCTTCTGTGGCCCTAGTTACTTCATGCTATGGAAAATCTTTCTTAGGGTTCCTTGTTAATACCTCTTCTGTATCAACAATAGGTAACTCGATCTTCTGTGAATCCTCAAGTGTTCTCTTAGCTTCGACATCGGAGGTACTAATATTAAATATATGCAATATGTTCTTCTATTATTTAATCAAGTGTGTGATCCTTCTAGTCATAAAGTCTTTTAATTCTTATTTCTTCTGTTCCAAAACTTTTTCTTCTTCCCTTCGTCTGGCCCGTTCTCTATCAATCCAAGGTTTCCCTATGAGCATGGTAAATGGGGCATTGTCTTCAACAAATTTAATGATTTGAAAGTCTTCCTCTGTCGAAGTTCCATTAACAGTCATAGGTATCTGGGCGAGCCTTCCACATAGTTTTACTAACTTTCCTCTGAAGAAACTTGTTCCTCTTAGGGAAGGGGTCATGAAAGGCTTTCCTATAGCTTCCCAAGTTCTTTCTAGCATAATGTTTACTTGTGTTTCTTCATCAAAAGTACAATCAATGTCAAAGTCCCCTATTCTTGCTTCAATTTTCTCCTTTGCTTTGAAGATCGTTGATAACCTAACATTTTAGTAGTCATTCAAGGTATATTTCATCTGTAGTAATATCTTTTTTTATTCTTTCTGGGTTTCTGCTATAATATTGGTCTCTTGATCTCCCTCAAGGTTTGCTTGTTCCATATTCAGCTTCTCAAGCCTAGCAATCATTCTAGGGAAATCCAATACTTCATGGTCCATAGCCTTACAACAGAGGCAACTAGATCTCCTACCAGGGCATTCCTTAGCAAGATGTCCTGGTCTTCTGCAACTGTAACAAAGGGTTAATCCTCTCTTTCTCTTAAATGATCCCCAACTTCTTCTGTACCACGCACTAGGATCATGTTAGCTAGCCTGAATTTTTTTTTTCTAGGATCCTGTATCCACTTGTTAGTCCAGACATTATTTCTATGCATAGTTATAACATATCTATCACTATACTTATCAGATCTATTCATATCAAACTTTATTTCATCTAACAATGCCCTAGTTTTGAAGCTAGGACAGAATCTATCAAACATACCTAGATCCATGCTTTAGAAACAAAATTTTCACTTATCTTACTTCTACAGAGTACAAAGCTTCCATATCTAAGACTTTTAACTATTATTACCTTTATCACAGCACAGAGCTTACAGATCTTACCTTTTTCTTGCAGATCTTACCTCTTTCTTCACATATCTGACTTCTTTTCTTCAGATCTGACCTCTCTTTCTTCAGATCTGACCTCTTTCTCTTCAGATATGACCTCTTTCTTGGCACAAAGCTTCATAGGTTGAACAAAACACTGTGCACTAGGGAAACAGATCTACGCACAAAGCTTATTTCACACAAAGCTTTTTCTTCTTTAGTTCCCAGCAATCACAGTTCCATGTCCTAGAAACAGAACCATTTGTACCAACAAAACCCTAACTACCAGCCCTTTCGGCAACCCCTGCGAAGCAAATGAAGTCTCTTCCTAGGTAGAGGCAGGGGTGGTTGCAGGACTCAAGTGTCTGGAACCTTAGATGGGATACAGATCTGTGATTATCTTGCTTACAATGCTCTTAGCATCAGTTATTTCCTAACATGCATTCATTAATACACTTCACAGAAAGCACAGAGCACTGCAGTAATTACTCTGATCTAGCACTTAGCAATGATAAACATGTTATACTCAATAGATTAAGCACCTAACATCTTTTGTATCATATCTAGCATGCATTCATATCCCATAAGCATAAAGCATCAATAGATTTATCTAAACATATCAGAGAACTTAGCAAGAGAGATATAAACACATAAGAAAAAAGCACATAGAACCATACACACAATTACCGTGGTTCACCCCCACCCTAGGGCTATGTCCACAAAGTCTTGTTTATATTATATTGGTTAAGCAGTTACAACACATAGCTTCAATGATCCCTACTTCGCACGGGACAAAATATCTGCACAGCTCGCTAGATCCTTCTTCCTTGCTCCTCAACATCCAACTATAACAATTGGAACTTAGCTCTCCGATCTCATGCATAGAGTTCTCTAAGATACATCCAATCACACAATCCAAATACTAGCACTAAGCTTTCATTCATACACCATGCAGATGTATTACATTACTATCTCCCCTATCTTACTATCTATATTGCCTATTTATAGATTACAAAATGGGCCTAAACATGGGTAAACCCACGAGCCGACATCCCTTTCCCATTACATCAACCCAAAACCCTAAAATGGATCTCAAAATTGGTCTTGCTTCCTTATTTTTTGCTTCACGTTGTGCTGCTTCCTTGGAAATCTGTCGCAGTCCCAAAAGTGGTCAAATATGACCAAGTACTCTTCAAAACTTGGTCAAGGGCCAACACTAGCCATTGAATTTCTTCCAAACACCTTTTCCTAAGAGGAACATCTTTTGTACCTGATGCAATTAGATAAAACCTGTCAGAATGTTGCCTTGGTTATTGAAGCTCAGAAAAAACGTGTCAAATTCCAATACGACAAGTATGTCAAGCCACATGTTTTCTCTGAAGGTGATCTAGTTCTCCTCTACAAACAAGATTGTGATTTACTAGGGGCTGAAAAATTCGAGGATATGTGGCGAGTCCCTTACATTGTCAAAAGATTTTAGAGAAGGGAGCTTATGAGTTAGTGGATTATGATGTGTAACATCCCCGACCACCCAGGTTGGGCCATGCTACTCCCGAACACTCTTTCGTGCTCTGATACCAATTTGTAATGTTCCCGACCATCCATGTTGAGACATGCTACTCCATAACACTTACGTTCTCTCTGCAGAACATACTATAACATACCCAGTATCCAACTGAGCTATGCCACATACAATTTTTCTATCTGCATGCAATAATAATATATACATACAGAATTCTTGTGGAAGCTTTATATATAAAACATGAACATACAAATACATTTCGTAAATGCATGGATTCACACTAAAATAACCATAAACATAGACATGCAACCTATACAGGAAACACCAATAAATATACAGACATTCATAACCATGCATAAGATAAACCCATAAAGATATACATGTAAACAACAATGCAACATGTAAATCTATCACACAATTGACACTTATCTTTATAAGAATATCACCAACTGTGTGCATATCGTCCACGAACCTCCCATCGTTAGACCACATTTTTCATCACTCTCAATAGTGAGTCACCCTCGATCTAGGACTAAACTCCACCTGGGCAAAGGGATTCTTAACCATGCTAAAGGCTCATGGAAAATCAGGAAAGACTCTGTCTTAGGTGCTCACTTAACTAACAGCCTACAGTCCCTCATTCCCCACATGCCTGTCCCACCCAAGGAAGTGTGCCCCTTCTCTACTCAATAGTCCCTTGGTTTCCCCACTTCCCTTTTAGGGCTTCAACAATAGGTTGGATAGGAAGTCTCAGAGCCCTGTAACTATAGTTTAGCACCTTCAGAAAATCAATTCCTAGCAAATCTCTCACCCAGAGAGAAATTTCTCACGATCCTGATAACCCGCCTCTTTAATATCCCATGGGCCTGACAACCTGCTTCTTCAGTATCCCACGGGCCTGACAACTTGCTTCTTCAGTCTAGCTTCCGAGCTAACCAGCTAAACCAACCTCTGTGGCCATGGATACAAGCTCTGTATAGTGACAGAAAGTATGGAGGATAATTGACTGTGTGAGTGAAAATGGTCATGGAATCCTGGCTGAATGATCGAAGGAATCATGGAAAGGATGATGGTCTGAATGATGGGGAATGTGTGAAAATGAGCTAAGTCCCAACAATATGTATGCATGTCCCCAACTTGACACTTGTCATGTTGGGAGCTACTTTGGCCCACTTGTCTGCAACTTGGAACTTAGGATAAAATAATTATCCATACTTTATGATTTCAAAAAAATTGGTATAATATTCCTTAACTTAGATCCTCTCCTTAACTTAGCCCCTCCCTTTTTCTAACTAGTGGAGTTTAGTCCCCCATCTCTTTTATCGTGGTTGGTTTGCGCACAAAGATGTATTTTATATTATATATGAGACATGTACAAAAACAGGTGCACTTGCCTTTAACATCTAGGCTCTCCGGCCTAATCAAAACATAAGAATCCTAGCTTATAATAACTGGCTCACCAACCTAGAAAATATATCATATACACAAAGGCTCCCTGGCCTCAACATCGCACGCACTTCAGATGTTGTGCACGTTATCCTAGAATGTGCACACTTCCTCATTTTACTGCGCAATACATGCGTGCACTATGCCATGAAATGTGCATACAAAAATGATATTAAAGAAACTCACCAACTTAAGTACATTTGTACTCACATTTACAATTGGTTTCAGCCTCAGGGATATTACAATCCCCTCCCCTTATTTCTGCACTATCCTCAGTGCATCATGTACCCATATACAACTAAATTTCAAAAATCCTCAAAAAGATGTGGGTATTCTCCCTGCATTGCATCCTTATGGTCCTAAGTAGTGTCCTCAGGACCTTACCAGGTCCATTGGACCTTTACAAGTCCTATGGATCGATTCCAGAGCTGTTTGATTTTCTAGTCCAAAATGTGCACTGGATGCACTTGAAAAGCACCTTTTTGCTCCACCTGAATCACATTCCAATCAATAACATGATTAGTATCAGGTATATATTTCTTAAGAAATGATACATGGAATACATTATGAACAGATATAGATGCAAGAAATGTAATCATATAAGCTACTAGACCAATCCTCTCTAGGATTTCAAACTGCCCACAATAGCGAGCTGCCAACTTTGAACAGTTTCCCAACTTCAGGGAACTTATGTTGGCTTTCACTTTCAAGAATACATTGTCACCCACTTTGAATTCCTTGTGAGTTCTTCCCTTATCAACATAGATTTTTTGCCTGTTTTGGGAAACCTTTAAATTTTGTTTTATTTTCAACATTTTCTCTTCCATTTCCCTGAGCAGTTCTAGCCCAACCAGTTCTCTATTTGCTAGGTTATCCCAGCTTACCGGTGTGTTTCACTTTCTTCCATAAAGTGCCTCAAATGGGCTCATATTTAGATATGCTTGGTACCCATTGTTATAATCAAAATCTACCAAGTGTAGGTAGTCTTCCCATTTTGATGGTTTATCCATCACATACATCCTCAACATATCCTCAATCACCTGATTCACCCTCTCTGTTTGTCCATCTATTTATGGATGATAAGTTGTACTAAAATTCAAATTTTTCGAAATCCATTAAATAGTCCCTTCCAAAATTTTGAGGTAAAATTTGGATCTCTGTCAGACACAATTGTCTTGGGTATGCCATGTAATCTAGAAATTTCCCTCATATAAACATTAGCAATGTTCGTTTCCTTGTGAGCAAGCTTAACTGGAATCAAATGGGCAGCTTTAGTAAGCTTGTCCACCACTACCATGATAGAATCATGTTTCTTGTTTGTTCTGGGCAATTTGGTAATGAAATCCATGGTTACAACTTCCCATTTCCACTCAAGAATGGGTAATGGTTGTAGCAAACTAGTTGGGTGTCTATGCTCATCCTTTACTTTTTGACATTCCAAACATCTGGCAATAAAATTAGCAACCTATTTCTTCATGCCTGTCTAATAATATTGGCTCTTGACAACTGCAATAGTTTTCTGATATCCTGGGTGCCCAGCATAAGGCACATTATGCATTTCTCTTAATATCAGATTTTTCAACTCCTAGGAATTTGGTACATAAATTCTGCCCCTATACCTGAGAATTTCATCATTACCCAACTTGTAATCTTCAATTTTCTGTTGCAAATTACCTTTCTTTAATTTTGCCACTAATTCTTTGTAATGCAAATCTAATTTGGTAGCCTCTGTAAGTGTATCTTTCAAATCTAATTGGTACATGCTAATGGTTGTAGCATGCAATTCATGCACTCTTCTGTCGAGTGCATCAGCCACTTTGTTCTCTTTCCCCTTAATATGCTTTATATCAAAGTCATATTCACTTAGAAATTCTAACCATCTACTTTGCCTAGCATTTAGAGTTGGTTGATCAAACAAATATTTTAGACCATTGTGGTATGTCCTCATCTCAAACCTTTTTCCCATGAGGTAGTGTCTCTATTTCCTTAAGGCATGTATTATGGCTGCCAACTCGAAATCATGAGTGACATAGTTTCTTTCATGCTCCTTCAACTTCCTTGATTCATAACATATAACAAACCCATTTTGACTGAGGACTCCACCAAGTCCCTCTTTACATGCATTTGTGCATACCATGAAGTATTCATTTGGGTCTGATATCCTTAATATTGGAGCGCTTGTTAATAATTGTTTCAAGTGTTCAAAACTCTTTTCACATTCCAATGTCCACTGAAACTTCACACCCTTTCTTTGCAAGGAAGTGATTGGGTGTGAAATCTTTGAAAATACTTCTATAAATATCCTATATTATCGTGAAAGGCCCATGAATGATCTCACCTCTGTCACATTCTTTGGCACTTCCCATTCTCTGATGGATTCTACCTTCTTAGGATCCACTATTATCCCATCCTTTGAAATGATATGACCCAAATAGTGAATTTGTTTCTAATAAAATGAGCACTTTCTCAATTTGGAATACAATTGATTCTCCTTTAATACTTGAAAAACCATCCTCAAATGATGTTCATGTTCTTCCTTTGACTTGGAATATATGAGAATGTCATCCAAAAAGAAAATGACAAACTTGTCTAAATATTCTCA
>ML817782.1:71040-83887 GCA_009831015.1 Picea engelmannii | reverse complement strand
CCCTAAGAGATCACACACCTAACATAAGGTAAGGGGACTCAATGAAAGCGATCTAGAAGAGAAGGACAGTGGAGAGATATTGATGCCATCAATGTGCATGTCACAAATGGATACAACACAAAATTTGGTTACATGGTTACATCTCCAATGGCTAGGCATATGTGAATACTAAAGTGCAAAATTGATACACTACATAAAGTATACAAGGTTTCAATCTATGTATCCTTCATTGTTATAGTTAATTATATTTCCAAGAGGTTTGATTGTACCACAGGGGATTCACCATGTTGACCAAATATCTTATCACGTTCATTTATAAAGCGGGTTTAAATAGGGTTAATATATTGTAGGTATTGGGGGGATGTGGGGTACAAGGGGATTTATAGATATTGGGGGGTTATAAAAAGGGGCATTTGGTAAAAATAAGATTTTTTTTATTGGAAAAATGTATTGGGAGGGGGGTCCAAAAAAACATTTGGAGAGATATTTTTCAATATCTAGTTAAATTAGGGGTATTCTTTGATGTCCCATGAACACACATGCTATGTCATAGATTCAATAAGTGGATACCCTATGGATTCTACATATTCTTCTCTACATTTGGTTTAGGATTTTCATCGTGAGTACTTTTGAGTCTAATGGATTTTATTTATGTCTAGGTTTGGTTACGTCGAAGGCATCATTTAGGAAGTGACACCCCTTAAAAGGTCATCTCAAAACTTGTTGTTTAATATCAGAGATTTTTGAAAAACACCTCTCCACCTGTCCTCTCAAACTTTTCATTCTTTGTCAATGGTCATATATCCCCTTTATTACAAGAAGAAGACACTCCTACTCTTGGGATTTGCTAATTCCATTAGCATATACCTCTAAGCATTTATGTCAAGTATGCTCATGACTACAAGGAAAACACCATGTAGAAGAGGTAAACCTTCGCTTCAGCCTCCACTATTTGAAGTAAAGGTTTTAGCGAAGGATTTAATGAATGTTTCATATAACTAAAAGAATTTGGGTGGGTGGAGGTTTTTTTTTGGTGCTTTTATTGTTAAAGTACACCAGTGTGCTCTTCTTGAAAATGCATCAGTGCACACATAAACTAAAAAACATCAATGACGATATAGTTATCACACATTGGATTTATCGTTTTGTTGTATGCAACATCGATGCTCTTAAAATTTCAACGCAACACTTCTACATTGTTTGTTTATGCAACACCAAGGATTTCTAATTTTATGTATGCACTGGTACTTTTATTTTATGTGTGTTCTAGTGCTTGAATAATTTGTATGTGTCGGTACCTATATTACCCTGTGCATTGAATGGTAGTGAAATTTTGAATATTCGAGGTGAGACGTCGATGTCATTCTTTGTTACTAAGCATCGATGCATATATTATATTTAAAGCACGGATACATATAGTATATGTTAACCAAGGGTTCATACTAGAAACATACTAATTGTAAAATTTTGAAATAATAAAAATAATTGTATGTTATATCGTTTAAAGAACAATGCTTTTTTTTTAATATTTGGCACGAGTGCTCCCATATAATTAATAGGAACAATGTGTATAACCCCTCAAAAGATGTTTCATTCTATATTATGGCACCCATTGTTTAGTGAGTTCATAAGAAAACAAGTACCGATGTATACATTTTAATTAATTGTTTTTGTTTTACAAATTTTCAATTAATCATCTCAAAATTAAATATTTTTATAATAGTATTGTTTTTTATATTTTTGTTATTACATTTTGATATAATGATTTCATTAATAGGTTATCCAATGGATTTCACCTTTTTTATTTGTAAGAATGTAAATCATCAACATATTAATTAATCATCAACACAATATTTTAAAAATCAACAATGCAATAAAATAAGAAACTCGTTTTATTGTATACGAATAAGATGCCCATAATCATACAAAATGGGACAACGTAAAAGTCCACAATAATCGAAATGCAACCAATATGTGATTGTTACACTTATTGGTAACATGACCTCATGCAATTGGGACAATATGTCGATTACATTAAACAAACCCTGTGATTTTCACATACATATATTCCAAAACATTAACTTGTAGTAACATTCAATTATTGATTGTCATTCATCACTTGAAATATTGCCATCGCTCGAGTTACATGCATGTTTCATTTCTTCATCACTTGTAGGTAATATTGTACTTTGATTATTTAACCTAATTTTTTCTTGATCGACTTGTTTTTGATGTTCATCCTCTTCATGTTCCATCTACAAACATAAAAATAAACTGTAATAAGTAAATCTATATTTATATAGTAGAATGTACATGATTGCGTAAATAAAAAAGCGTAACATAGTAGCGACAATTTCATAAACATTACACATTCTTTCGAAGCCATGTTGCATGCCATCTCTCAAAATCTCTTTTGTTGGCCGCACTCCATACATTGGTTCGTGCATGTTTAATATGCCATGAAAAAGCATAGTCAATATAATTACTGTAAAGGTTTCGTGTTGTTCCATTAACTATAAAATGAAGGAAGTTAAACAACATAGCTACTTACAAATTGTTTAGTTAAACCTTGATGCTTGAACAAATACTCACAACCCATACTTAATCCAATGTTGATCAATTCTTCGATTGGCTCTTTTTTGTATGTTAGCACATATTAGAAGACATCAATTGACAAACTTTCATATTAGTTATTCAAATACAAATATCACAACAAATATGAAATCTTAAGTGATGAACTTGTATATTAATTATTCAAATATAAATATCACAACAAACATTGTGATCAACCCTTTTCTTCCTCGTCGTCCTGTTTTATGTGTTGAATGGGTTCAATTTTTTTCTTTTCTGCAACAACACAATTGAAATTTAGTATTTCATGCGATAATTAAATTTGATGTACATAAAATAACAAATCAATTATTACATACCTCTCATGTGCATTGTTGTTGGGATGGCTCCTCCCACGATGCAATTATGTTCATTTCTTTTACCATCTCCTTGTACACTTTTTTGGACATCCCTACAACCATGTATTTGTTTTCCCCTTGTTTGTCCCTTGAAATTTTCATAATCTCCCTGAAAAAATGAAAAGTTAAGAATTATCAGATATAAAAATTACGAATTTTTTTACAAAATAAGACATCAATCCATAAAGTAAATAAGTACACATCGGTGCATTAACCATATGTATATGCACCAGCATATGATAACAATGCCTTGTGAAATCGAAAATGTTTTACAAATTGTCATTTTCACGCAGTTCTTTATAAATAAATAAAAGTATCGATGGCTAAGTACTAAAAATTACGCACTACCGATCCATTAACAAATTTAAAACATGACTATTTCCATATAAAAAAAATATTACTCCCATTTAAAACTCAATGTTGTTTTTTATATGACAATACAAACCAGTGCTCCATCTTTGTACAATGTGCACCACTAACTGTGATGATGTTTTTGTTAGAAAAGTAGGTGTTCTCGTTTAACCATAGAAAATATAGAAATATTGTCACCCAACGATAGGTCAAAGCCACCCCCGAGCACCTTGACCTTGACAGAGAATAATTCTGGAAGAAAACCCTAGGCCTAATATCCAGTCAATGTAGCGTACCTCTCTCCAGAGCTAGCGCACAAACCAAAAATTCCAAACCATAACCAAGAGAAATTCCAAGCCTAAAACTGAAAGTACAAGTTGCAGTAGTTGCAGCTGCAGCTACTCTCCAGACTTGCTCACTTACTAAATTTCTGCAATGTGCACTATATTTATGCAGTTGCAAGTTGTGTGTGTCCAAATGATCTTTGACATCATGTAATTATAATGTTCTTCCTTAGCTGTATGGACTGACTTCTCTTTCTGGAAGCTAAAAATGAGGCGACCTTATGAGTTTATGTCCGCCTCACCAGAGGAGTAAAATGAGGATAAACATGAGCTCGGGAAATGTGGAGGAGTTATATGGGGTCTATGTTAACCCATTCACCATCTTTCATCATTAGGACCATTTATGCACAGTTCTCTCTTGGTTCTGTGGAATTCTGACGATTTTTCGTAATTTTGGGTTATTATTGAGCATATTTTAATTAATTACACTTAAGGTACTATTATGAGCTTGTTTATTGGAGAAATACCTTAGTGTAATAGCTTGTTGGAACTAGGGAAAAAATATCTAGAGGATAGGATGATGAAAAGTGACTTTCAGTGGTCGAAGAAGTTATAAAGGAGAATTAATCACTTTTTGGAGTAAAAAGGTTCATTAAATTAATAAAGTGATTTTATGAGAAAATATTAAAGATGAATTAAAATTCACTTGAGGGGAAAAAGGTGAAAAAGGGTATAAAAGAGAGACAGGGGATCATATTCTCTCATTATGTTTATCACCATTTCACTTTTATCTTTGAGCTCTGGTAGCTTAAGTGTTTTGAGGGTTTTGACTAGACAAACCCTAAAAATCAGCATGGGGGTGAAGGAGTTCTCCTTTCCTGATCCAATATTGGACAAGGTGGTGAAATATTACAACCTTTTCATTCTATTAAGTTCATATCTACTTCAACTATTATCTTTGAGGAGGGGTACACTGTTGGGAAGGTTTCTGTAGGAGGGGCACACTATCCAAGATGAGGAGGTTCAATGTATGTTCTATGATGGAGATATTGGAGAGATATCACCTTGTATGCACTTGCCATTCCTAGAGAGACTTCCCTTCGCACTTTGGGGAACTTTCAATAGCCATATTTATTTATTAGTAGATTTGAGTGAATTATTGGCCAAGGAGGGTGCACCCTTAGTCAAGGGTTTCTTCTATTTGCATAAGATCTTGCATATTTATGTGTGGCTTAGTTCTACACCTATTGGGAGAATTATTTGTGAGGAGATTGGCCATTTCATTGGTGGATCAAGACTCATCTTAAGCCAGGGAGAATTCATATCAAGAAGATTGCATATCTTGTCATTGGGGCCATCCTTTGTCGAAGAAATTACGTATTTTTGGAGCAGTTGTTAAGGGGTTTCTATTGGGAGATTTTATCTTCCCTTTGGCTGCATTTTGTATGTATTTTCCATTCATGTATCAGTTGTATCAAATAAATTTCAGATCTGTAAATCACTGTATGTTGGACAGCCAAATACATATTAAATAAAGCAAGGACTTGAGGTATTATCTTATGGTTTTTAATAGCTATTGGTTTCTGATTTATTTTTTTATCATTGCATATGTTTTCCTTATGTATTAAATGAATAAATATGGGTTGTAATACATCATAAAATACACATAAATGAACGCTACATTCATTGCACACAAAGTGTTTGATAAAATGTTTCAATCAGCCAACACACATAAAACATAACAACCATCAATTATATATAGAAGCCCACAATTAGGGGGTTATAAGGAGGTGGAAATTATTTCAAATGACATGCTAACACATAATAAAACCTCATCAAAGTTGGGACAACAAGAAGGAAGATTTTTCTAAGGGAAATTGAACATATCGTCAAAGTGTTTGATGAAATATCTCAACCACATAGATCTATTTTGTATATTAGAGTTGGTTGGGGATATTACATACCCTTATGATCCACTTATGACATTGTCACCCATGTCAAGTGTGACCCCCACCTCTTATGTCATCCCATCACCAAATAAGGACAACCCAACCTCTCACTAACCTATTTCCTTGAAGAACATACATCTAGGAACTCCTATTACATAGATTCTGCTTATCTCCCCACCACCTAGTGTGGTTGGGATCCTTGTGAAAATGACATTAGCTCTTTTTGGGATACCTATTCAATATATTTCCTCCCCTTACCTTGACTTTTCCATGTCTCCACAAATCCACTTAGTCTTCAATCCAATACTTCCTTTGACTGCCCCACCACTTGCAACCCTAGAGCCACCTCAAACATCCACCACATCAAATAAGCTACATGTTAGGGAAAAAAATCTACAATTGGGAGAAAACAAAATAAATTTTATGCACTAGTACCCCTTTTTCTCATCGTAACCACACAAACTACTAATCACACTAAGATTCCACCACCTTGTGCCCTTTGTGATGCCAATAACCATGCCACCAATCATTTCACTAGGCTCCTAAAGTTGTTAAACCTTATACACTTGATAGTGGTGGACTCACTTTTTCCAAGACCAATAGTTGGGGGAACCCCTCCCCCACCCTTGAAGTAACCTAAACAAACTCATAATCCCACATTTTTTTCTAACCACCCTTGCACCCCATGCAAAAATTTTGTCCATTACACTCACCATTGTTTAGAACTTCCTCACTTTTGAACTATCCATGTCTTTTCTCACTTACTACGGGTGTTGACTAATCCCCAGGTTGACCTAAGTTGGCATGTGTTTCCTCCACCCCACATTAATACCATGGATTCCACTACTATTTGCCATATCTCCACTTTGGTATATTATGTGTCTTATGAAAAACATTTTTTTCATCAAGCATCAACATTTGTCTATCATCTTTTGGTGTGCCATCAACCTCATCTTGGGTGGAATCCCACTCCATGTGCATTATCTCCACCTCTATGGTATATTGTTATGTGAGCCACCCATAACATATATATTTATTTAATAGTGTTTGTAACACTAACAAATCCATCCCCTCAATAGCCACACCAATATCACTTGATACCCCAACTATGGTGCCCACATCTTCCACACCAATGAGGAATTTCTAGAAGTCGTGACTTATCCATTATCCATGGGATGATATGAATTATCAATCTTATTTCCTACCTTAGGATGCCTTCACCCCTTCCACCTCTTTCTTCTAGTATACCATTGATGCCAAAGATTCATCCCCCGTGGATATGTTTATTGGTTCAAAAACCCCATTCTGACCCTAGACAACTTTGAGGAAGGAAACATGGCTAACATTTCACCCATCATCATGGTGGATATTTTTTACAACCTACATTAATGAAAATGTAATTATTATATTTGTGTGTACCCCTAAGGATATTTCACTTACAAATCCTATTCCAAGTGTTTAATGACATTTTTGGTTGTGGTCATATTCATAAATGACTAAACTTGATCCAATATTATCGAGCATCATGTTGACACATGATTGGATGATTCTCAATTTGGTAGAGATAATAGCCTCTCTATCCTTCTAAAACCTCAACCATCAAGGAATATATTGATGAAATCCAAAAAACATGGTTTATCTATCCAATCACATATACTTCATAAGTATTTAATCCTATCACTATTAATAAAAATCAAGGCAATATCCATATCTACTTTCACTTCTTCTATATGAACCAATCTTATCCCAAAGACAACTTCCCAACCCATTTCATTAACCAAGTAATCAATGAATGTGTCAACCATGATTTCCTCTCCTTCATGGATGGGTTCTCAAGATGAAACAAGATCCATATCCACCAATAGGATCGATACAAGACCATTTTTACCACCCCTTGGGGGAATTTCACATACCACATTATGGCATTTGGACTTAACAATGCCAAAGCCAAATTTTAGTGCACCATGTCCTATTTGATCCATGATTTGTATCAAATCATCATGGATTATCTCACCAATCTCACAAATTTCTTGAATAAAAAGTCACAACACCTAAAATAACTCTTTGTTGTTTTCTTACAATATTGGCAATATAATATTCACTTGAAACGTTTGAAGACTATATTTTGTTTTATGGATGGACACCTCTTAGGATTGATCATATCTAAGTAGGGGATTATTGTTGATCCTTTGAAATTCCATTCCATCAGTGAACTACCCACACCATAGGCTTTGCCCCAATTGTAGAGCCTCCAAGGTAAAGTCCTAATTATGCGACATGCACTCATGTCGCATAAGCCTAATGTCGATATGTTCCTAATTACGTAACATGCACTCATGGATTTTTTTTGTCTCTTACACAAATAAATCATATTTGCATGGGGAGACCAAGCTCATGATTCATTTGACACATTGATACGTGTGCTCACCTTTGAACTTTTGATAATCCCCTTCGCGTTAATACAGATCTCATCATTTATGTCTCCACCTCAATATTTTTCATTGATAGAGTTTTAGTCCAACTTGGCGAGGAGGGTTGTGAGCATGTTATTTATCATGTTAGAAAAAGAATAATTAGAATTACTATTTAATTATAATCATGATGATAATTTAGCCTTGGCCATGGTCCATTCCATTCAAAAAAAAAACCCACTACATTATGCTATGTAAAACCAAGGTCATAACCAATTTGAACCCCAGGTAGTACATCTTGGGTCAATAACTTATAAATGTTGAGTTCACTCATGGGATCACTATTATTCAGAAATTCAATATTGAATTTACTACATCCCCCTAAAAAGGCCTTAACATTCATAAAGTTAATCACTAACCTCTATACCAATGTAATACCCTGTTTCCCCCAGTCTGTAAAAATAACTATATTGGCCAAGAACTATGGCAAACTCAAAGATGTGAATGTTTGATTTGATGGACATTTGTATAAAAGGTCGATGAATGTAAATTATGTTATGAATATGTGTTGCACGACTATTGGGGAGGGGATGTGCTAACAAAGACCATGATGGCTAATGAGAGGTGGTGGAAGGGACCTGGAATGGTTGTGTTAACTCCATTGAACCAATATTGTATTGGTTTTTACTTGCTCAAAGACCAAGAGCAACTCTTTGACCCTTGAATGAATTACCCATCAGGATGGTAGGTGGGGAGGCTCCTCAAGAGTTAATGAGGGGATGGGGGCAAACCACCCATCCGTAGAAGCTCTCAACCTTACCACGAATGGGGGAATTCACGCCACACACAATCTTGCAGAAAAGGAAAGAAAGGAAATGTGGGGAAAGCGAGAGGAGAGAACGTGCACGACAAGGATCGCAGAAGAAAAACCAGAGGAACTTTGGAAATATGGGGGAGTTATTAACAGAGGAGAAGGAGAGTAACCTTCGTCCTTGACTTCCATTGAGCTGGAAGTAGGAGACTAAATCTTAAAGCATCGTGGTCTAGCTCAGGGGTGGCTAGTGGTAAATTCGTCTGGAGTCACTGAGCCTATAGTTGGGTGGAAGCAAGCACCCCTCTCAGCAGTCGCATCACACCCGGTGTTTTTGATAAGTTTTTATGTCTTGTATTTTGAATTGAATATCCTGGATGCATGCTCATGTTTATACGCTCATAAATGGTTTCTGTATAGAAGTGATTGCCTTGTGTTTTGATTGGGAATAATGGATGCATGCCTATACTTATATATGAGCATAATTGGTTTATGTATAAAGTGAATAAGTTCAGAATACGAGTCCATTCTCTTGAGAATTGTCCCATCTACTTGACTCGCGCTCTGTCCTGGTTTGATTTCCTGAAGGCTCCTCCTCCCGGGAAGTTTCCTCGCATTCCAGAGCCAGAGTGAGTTCTTCAAAAAGACTACCGTTATAGTAAACCCATGAGTTTACTTTACCCCTGTCATAGATTTCATAGCTCGGCGAATTAGGAAGGATTTTCAGTCAAGTCACCAAGCCTAGGGACAATTACCCAAGAACCCTCTGAAGGATCATGTGATCTGAGTCTTGAAACCTTGTACGAGAAAGAGTAATTCTCTTAGGTTTCAAAGTCATGGGAGTTCGAAGCTCCGAGAGGTTGAATCTTGTGATTCAAGCTCAGAAAGGACAACGAGTCCAGTTATCGAAAGAAAATACCCCATCATTTGGTATGTGAATGGTCGGAATCCTTTCGGAAATACCCCAGATCGGTTAAGACCGACAGATCTAAAGGAGGAGCACAGGCGTTAACACCTCGACCCCTTTAGCCTTCACAAGTAGCGATGGGATCCAGGACCGTAGATCCAAGGATTTGTTATATCTCTATTGATCGTCGATCATAACCTTTGCATAGGCAGGAGAGTGGACTCAACAAACATCCTGAAAGTCCTGAAGTGTTCAGAACTGTCCATTGGCACAGGAATCGGTTTAGCGTGAATAAGTTTCGGCGTTTCGACACCCAGGAAACCAAAGGGAAAGACCCCTCATTTTTGCTAGTCGTGAAATCCCGGTATACGAAACCCTGAATTGGTTTAGTGTGAATAAGTTTTGGCGTTTCGACACCCGGGAAACAAAAGGGCAAGACCCCTCATTTTTGCCAGTCGCAAAATCCCGGTATACGAAACCCCGAATCAGTTTAGCGTGAATAGGTTTTGGTGTTTCGACATCTAGGAAACCAAAGGGAAATACCCCTCATTTTTTCCAGTTGCGAAATCTCGGTATATGAAACCCCGAATCAGTTTAGCGTGAATAGGTTTCAGCGTTTCGGCATCCGAGAAACTAGAGGGCAAGACCCCCCGTCTTCGCAAGTCGTGAAATCCCAACATGCTTTATGGAGGAGCCCTAGGTCACAGGACAGGGTCATGTGGTAGAAGGAGGAGGTAGGTGCTAGCAGTTAATCAAGGGTCTAAACTCGAGAATTGACATTTCGGGTCCTGAAAGAATCTAGACCGTCCATTTGTAGAGGACGCGTGGAAAAGATCTAAAGCCGTTGGGGTTCTGGAGATCGGGGAGATAGGAGTGAAGACCCTGCCAAAATCCCGAAAGGTAGAACGTCGGGATTTAATCTGGGCCATTGATCAAGTCGATGATCTGGACCATGGATCCTGATGATACCAGACTTTCGGGTTTTGGGGATTGAAGGAACAAGGGTTCCTTGCAATAGGAATATCCAAAGTCGAGTTCCGGTAGCACCATTTGGTGTTATCATGTGTTCACTGAGGTGGTCACATGGAGTAGGAAAAAGGGGAGTCAAGGAGCTTGTTAACCCCATTTCGGGTTTTGGCATTTCAAGGGACAGGGAGCCAGGGAGAGCTCGCACACAGAAATCCTGAAACACAAAAGCTGGAAGTGCCTTTTTGGTAAGGCCTGTGGTCATAGCCAATGATCGCATGGAGGAGGATAAGGTAAGGGATGGTCTGCGCTAGGCCCCATAGTAATTCAGGGATTCTGTTCCTCGAAGAATAGACAAAAAATCTAGGTTGTCGTAGTGGGTATGTGACAACCAATGTAATAAACCCTCCTCTCAATGACACCCTCCTAAATGCATACCTTTTCATATTCATTGGAGGATCATTGGTATTATGATATATTGATATGTATTCACACATATAAATTTATGCGATGGCCATTGAATTATTTGTTACAAACCTCCTTGTTATCTTCTCATCGGGGACATCCTTTATTGACGAGGAGCCAATGACATTCTATGTAAGTGCCTATCTCATGAAGAAGTAGGATGGGTCTTTACCGACTATCGTAGTGGTGGTTATAATGGCCATATATTAAGAATCGAAAATACTTATAAGATTATATAAGAAAGTTACTTTTGGGCCTCCCTAATTCATGTTTTCATTCAAGTAATTAAGCGGTGCACAAATTGGAAAATTTTCACTTCCAAGGAATGAGCTCCTGTAACACTCTTCTTTCCCTCGGTCTGTAAATATAAGTATTATTATGAAAAAACCTTAGACATATATGTTATGTGATCAAGGAAAAACAATGGACCTTGATTTATTTTTGTATTGTATATATTTGATTTTAATAGAACAAATAAATGTTGAGCTATTAATGGAGGGGTGTCCTTCATAGGTTACAATGTCATGAGAGGAATGTTGCAATAGGTAGGAATTTACTTATGGAGATTAATCTTCTAGCCAATAGAATATATAATTAAAAACAGTGCAGCCTTGAACTATCCTCAACCCTGAAAACTGACTATTAGTCAAGCTTGTAGTTGGAGTATTCCCTTGGGAAAGTTAAGGATGGGAAAAGTACCATCGGGAAACTTATGGAACACAAATATAGGGAAAAAGAGGGCACAAGGACAAAGAAAAAGAGAACACATATAGATGGGCATAAAGGGAGAGAAATTGGAGATAGACATGGAGGATAATTTGCAAAAAATCCCTAGGAAACCTTGAAGACATCCTCTCATGACATCGTACCCTGGCTCGGGGGTGGTTGGTTGTAGAAAATCATAGCACAACCTTTCCTATGGTTGGTGTAACACCCTGTTTCCCCAAGTCTGTAAAAATAATTGTGCTAGCCAAGAACTGTGGCAAACTCAAAGATGTGAATGTGTGATTCTGAATGGACCTTAGTATACAAGGTCGACGAATGTAAACTAAGATTATGAATATATATATATATATGTGTGTGTGTGTGTGTGTGTGTGTGTGTGTGTGTGTGTGTGTGTGTGTGTGTTGTAGGAATGTTGGGAGGGGGATGTGCTGAAAAAGAGACCACAATGGCTAAATAAAGGTGGTGGAAGGCACCTGGAATGGTGGCGCTAACTTCCACCAAAACCATTACCGTATTTGGTCTTCACTAGCCCGGAGAACCAAGAGCAGCTCGCTGGCCCCGAAATGAATTACTCGCCAGGTTGGTATGTGAAGAGGCTCCTCATGAGTTAATTAGGGATGGGGGTGAACCGCCCATCCGTGGAGGCCTCAGACCTGACCATCACGGGGAAATTCATGCCACACGTAACCTCGCTGCAAAAGAAAAAGGAAGGTAAAAGGTATGGAAAGGGGGAGACGCGAGGGGAGATCGCAGGAAAAGATCGGAAGAACTCTGGAACAAAATACAATGTGAGTGATAGCAGAGAAGAAGGAGAGTAACCTTCATTCTCGATCGTTGAAGAACAAAGACAGAGAGTCTCAAGCATTTTGGTCTAGCTCGGGGGTGGCTAGTGGTAAATCCATTGGGAGTCGTTGAGCCTACGGTTGGGTGGAAACGAGCACCCCTCTCAGCAGTTGCATCACCTGGTGTTTTCTGATAAGTATTTATATCTTGTGTCTTGCATTGAAT
>ML817782.1:15182-62393 GCA_009831015.1 Picea engelmannii | reverse complement strand
TATATATATATATATATATATATATATATATATATATATTTGAACGAAGTCAGTTTTCAAATCTGCTCTCAAAAATATTTGTTTTCCTTACTTACCTCGCATGCTGCCCTGGATAGATTCCCCACAGGGACACCCTTTCGAGATCGTTCCCTTACATTCTAAAGTCGGGGTAAGTTCCCTGAAAGGACTGTCGTCGCAGTAAAAACCTTGCGCTTGCTCACTACCAGTCACAGAAGCTAATAGCTTAGAGATTTTAAGAGGACCTTCTAGTTGGGTCTTCATCCCTGGTGAAATTTACCCAAGGGCCTTAAGAAGGAATTAATGGCATAGTTTTTAAAATCCTGCACGAGAGAGAATGGTATTCTTAGACTTCGATATTTCAAAGTTTCGGTACCTGGGATATCTAGGTGCAAGTCCTCTTGTACTCGCGAGTCCCGAAACCCTGACCCACGAAATCCTGAAATGACAGTGTGTGGATGAATTAAGGAACTTTCGATGGTTCAGTACCTAGGATACCCTTCCTCTTTCTAAATTCACGAATGAGATCCTTTTGGAGGATCTAAGGTCTGTTATGACCGTTAAATTGGATGAAGGAACATAGGCGTTTATGCCTCGACCCCTTTTTGACCTTCGTAATTAGCGAAGAAATAGGGACCATCGATTCCAAGACCCATGGGAGTACCTGGACCATCCAGCTATAGAGTACACATGGCGGCCAGTAAGCGTTTCGGCTTTTCGGCACTTGGGAGATCAGAGGGTAAGAACCCTTGTCCCCACGACTTGCGAAATCTTGACATATGAAATCCCAAAATGCTAGTGTGTGGTTAAGTTATGAGTTTTCGGAGTTTCGACACCCAGGGTACCTAAGTGCAAGTTCTCCTGTACTTGGAAGACCTGAAACCCCAATTCACGAAAACCCAAAATGATGGCGTGTGGATGAGTTAGGACTTTTCGGTGTTTCATAACCCGAAATACCCAAGGGATTATTTCCTTGTACTCGCAAGTCCTGAAACCCCGACTTGCGAAATCCCGAAATGATAATAGTATGGAGAAGTTATAAGATCTCGGAGTTTTGGTACCCGGGATATCTAGAGGTGAGTTCCTTGTACTCACAAGTCTCGAATCCCCGACCCACGAAATTTTGATGGGTGAAATCCCGAAATAGATGCACAGGTTTAAGAGTTTGTATTTCAGAGTTTTGGCTCCCGAAAAATCTAGGTACGAGACCTCTTGTCTGCGCACGTCGTGAAACTTCGATTCACGAAACCTTGTCCCCACGACTTGCGAAATCCTGACATACGAAATCCTGAAATGCTAGTGTGTGGTTAAGTTATGAGTTTTCGGAGTTTCGACACCCAGGGTACCTAAGTGCGAGTTCTCCTGTACTCGGAAGACCTGAAACCCCGATTCACGAAAACCCAAAATGATGGTGTGTGGATGAGTTAGGACTTTTCGGTGTTTCATAACCCGAAATACCCAAGGGATTATTTCCTTGTACTCGCAAGTCCTGAAACCCCGACTTGCGAAATCCCGAAATGATAATAGTATGGAGAAGTTATAAGATCTCGGAGTTTTGGTACCCGGGATATCTAGAGGTGAGTTCCTTGTACTCACAAGTCTCAAATCCCCGACCCACGAAATTTCGATGGGTGAAATCCCGAAATAGATGCGCAGGTTTAAGAGTTTGTATTTCAGAGTTTTGGCTCCTGAAAAATCTAGGTGCGAGACCTCCTGTCTGCGCACGTCGTGAAACTTCAATTCGCGAAACCTTGAATTGGACCAGCATGGGTAAGTATTGAGGTTTAGTATTTTGGGAACCGAGATATTCAAGGATAAGTTCCCTTGTACCCACTAGTTGTGAAATCCCGAATTGTGAAACCCCGAATTTGGTCAAGTGTATGATGAGCGGGTGTATCAGCTTTTTGGCATTTGGGTAGTCGAGGAATGTGAAGCTCAGCCTCTTGTATTGCAAAGTTCCGATATACGAAACCCCGATTTGCGAAATCCCGATGGAGGAAACCCTGAAATAGTGGAGCATGTTTATAGTTTTGATGACTTGGAGTTTTCGGCTCCAGGGAAACCTAAGTGCGAGACCTCTTGTCGTCGCATATCTCGAAAACCCGGTTTGCGAACTCCTGAAATAGACTGAGCGATATATATATATATATATATATATATGTATGTATGAAATTTTGAAAGTTTCGGCTCCCGAGAAACCTAAGCACAAGACTTCCTGTCATCGCTTGTCCTGAAATTCCGGTATGCGAAATCCTGAAGGGTAGAGTACCAGGGCTTAATCCAAGTTGTTGATAATCTCGATAAGCGGTTAAAATCGTTTTGGGTTTCGGCCCTTCGAAAGACAGGAGAGAGAAAGGGAAATGCATGCATCATGATTTCCCGAATCGCGAAAGCTGATGAGCACCTCTCCAATAAGGCCTGTGGTCATAGTCGCCGATCATATGAGTGCAAATAAGGGATGGCAGGGTCTGTATCAGGCCCCATAGGGATTCAGGGAATTCTGTTCCCCGAAGAAAAGAAGAAAAAGGTCGAAAATTTTTGAATTCCGTAGTTGGTATGTTACAGTTGGGTGGAGAGCAGTTCACCCTACAATAGTGGCCAACATATCTTATAAATTTTAGATAAGTGCCTTGTATTGATTCTATGTATTAACTAGAGTGTATGAATGAATTTGATGAATCTGTATAACGAATTTGAAGTTTGACTGCGTAATTATGGAGAAGTCCTATATGTGATTAGAATGAATATATATTAGTATGCGAAATTGTGTCTTAGCTATATATAGTATCTGTATCTATAGAAATAACCGCAAACATGAATTTATATGATGTTTCTATGATTGGTAACATGGGAGGGAGTATGCACGACTGTATTTGTTTATATATATATATATGTTTCTATGTATTTGTTTGGTATTTAAATTTGGGCAGCGCACGAATACCTTGGATTATCATGAAACCGAGGTACCCTAAGTGAGGAAATGAAATTCCTTGGAACCTAGGTGAAGAACTCTCAAAACCCATAAACCCTACAGGAGAACACAAGAAAAATCCCCGTGAGCCCTAATTTTCTTTGGAGGATTGTGGCCATAGATTTGGAACGATGATTAAATATGGGCCCTTTATCAAGATGAAGTCAAGATGAGATCACAACCATTGATCTAGCGAAGCTGAGAGATCTTGACGCTCCATCAGCGTTGAGCATGAATCCCATGGAGTATGCACTCTAAAATCAATGATGATAGTTGATTTATCAAAGGGTGTCCATGGATGATCCTAGACCATTATATCCATTGTAGTTAATAAGGTCAGAGTCCCATGGTCGGAATGACCTTAGATGCTGAGGTGGAGGCAGTCTGAAAATGGAAATATGAGGGATGATCTAGGTCATCCATCAGGAAGATCCACGATAAACCTCCATCATAGATCATAGTGGGTCTCATTTGAATGAGACCAAGTGAAGAGGTGACGTCATCATGATGTATCATGCTGACCAGGACCGCCAACGTGTCCATAGGGAACACATGTCAATCGGTGATTGAAGGAAGGACCAAGGTGTTAAACCCTTGTCAGACCCCATGCCCTTGAAGAATCACCCTTATTAGTTGACCATTGGATCCATTGGTGGGAAAATATCCACTATTGATTGGAGGTCATAGTAGTCGGAGAGAACTATGTTCAGGTTCATAATAGGACTCCAATGGAGGAGACTTCGAGCAGTGATTTGTTCTATCAATCCATCGAGGAAAAAAACTCGAACTGATGATGACTAACCCTTGTAGTGGAGTATTCGGGGTCATTTTAGCCACTGAGATAAAAATGCCCTGAAGGAAGGACTCTGATGTGGTAATCCTGATCATCCATCAGACCCACCTGAAAGAAGTCTTGATCATGGATATGGGTGATCCTTCAAGATGAGGCTAAGAGGAAGCATCGTCATGTGAATGATGATGATGTCCCTCCTCCAATTCACAAAGGACAGGTGTCACTACCTGAATGGACAAGCCAAGTACTAATGTGATGAAGTGTATTCCATGTCAAATGTATTTGAAGGTTCGTGTGTCAAGTAGATTTTATGCCATGTGTCTCGCCAACATATCATGGGGTGAGAAGTGTTTACCTAGTAACAACCCGATACCAAGGGTAGTATGAGAAAGGGGGTTGGGAAAACATATTCAATCACCCCAAATAATGGCCATCAAATCTTCAGAAAAAATATCTAGATTTTCGATCAGTCGAGATCGAAGAAGTCCCAAGAAGTAGATATAGTCGTTGATCCATCAGGATAGAGGAGCTTCGAGGGGAGATCCTAACTATACATCACTAGACACTTCATGGAATGGAACAAAGAGTTTCACTCCGAGGGAGGAGCTCAAGGACGTAATCCTGACCATTGATGTTTCAAGATAGGAGAAGCTCCGAGAAGAGATATGGTTTTTCCATTGCTATGAGTAATTCATAATAGTTCACGGGGATACACTCCGAGGAAGGAAACCCAAGAGGCATATCTACCCATATATTTGTCGAGGATGGGGGTACTTCGAGGAGAGATCGTGATTGTCCGTCATGATGAGCTTTCAGAATGGGTCGTGGTGATACATTCCTAGCGAGAAGCTCCAATATGAGTTCTAGACCATCGATCTGCTAAGACCTGGGGACTATTGTAGTCAATCTAGACTACAAATATTTAGTTGAAGGCCTAATGGTTTGACATGGATGGTTCCACGTGTTATAATGCAGGTTGTGCCATGCTTCGAGAATAGGAGGTGCCACATGGAATAGTGTTTTGGCACATGTGGGTGAACTTCTATGAGGAATATGAGTGCCATGTGTAAGGTGGTGATAGTGCCATGTGTCATACAAAGATAGTGTCACATGTCAAAAGGATTTGGCACATGAGGGAGAAAATTCCTAAGGAATATCTCAACCCTTGATCGGGAGGGAGGTTGCGATGAATAACAATCGTTTATCAGTTGTGGGACCCACCCACTGAATACAAAAGATTTATGGAAAGGTCATAACCTTCATGCAATTGAGGAGATCTAGTGAAGCACCAATCGTCCATCGATAGGTCTCGGAATCTTATGATTAGTTGGAGGAGGGAGTTGTTGGACAAAGGTGTCAAAGTATGTTTGGTAAGAATTCATGGGAACACCTTGATAGGAGGGTCTCGATAGAAATGGAAGTAGGGAAGGGAGAGGTCTGATGAGCAATTGACAAGGTGTGACGTGGCCAATGCCACATATGTGCCACGGAGCTTGGTGTTAGCACCAGGAGAGCCACGCCATCATCCTGTGGGAGGAAAATTGTGCTAGTATTCCACATGGATGACACGAGGCAGGGATATGGCCACCAACTTCAAGGGGCCATAACTTTGGACCTAGAGCTCATATTCGAGTGAAATCGCTATCATTGGAAATCACTTGATGAGGAGAAGATGATGATTTCATCGAAAAGGAAGTTTGGATTCCTTTAAGGGGAATGAAATTTTGACAACCCATTTTCTTAAATACTACTTAGGGGGTTGGCCTTGTTACAAAGTGGTATCAGAGTAGGAAACTACACTTGGCTTGTTTGGGCTCCCAAAAAGAGTGGTAGCATAAGGGGAAGGGTGAACTACTCTACCCTATCCATAAGGTCCTATTAATGCCAAGCTATGTGACCAAGCGCTTAAGCCTAGGAGCACTTTAGCCTTGTTACCGAGTGGTATTTCCCCGAAGAAAGTGAGAGGTCGGGAGGTAATAATAAAACCACCTCAAGAGAGCCACTAGGGATTTATCGACCACAATGTGTCCCTTAGTGGAAATTTTGAAAACCAACAGTGCAGAGTAAATTTTTGTTAACTCACGCATGACTCATTTGTGCGCTTTTAATCAGAACCATCAATCTCTTAGAGTAAACTCCGACTAATTTCATGGTGTATACCGATGAGGATCGTTGATCTGACCGTGATCAACGATCATGATTTTAATTCAATCACCATGGATTTGACCTCGAAGACTACGACCACCAATGGATCTTGGTCAAATTATCGATCTAATAGTCTTTGAGTCTTGATTTTACCCAATATGTGGGACTCAATGAATATTGTTGTGTAGGTAATTTAACACCTGAAACCTATAGAATGATAATGTACCTACATTAGTATCCGTGGGGTTTTATTTTAAACCTTATTACTGGAAAGAGGAACAAAATTATATGCTATTTTTACATGATTAAAAATGGATTGTATTTTTTTTTTATTTACTAAATTGCTTAAGTAAAATGTTAGATTATAAAAAAAAATAATAATAATAATTACATGTGTTATTTATAAGATAATGGATAAATCAACTAACGGGAATTTTTTTATCATCAAGACTTAACCAGTCAGTGACTTCCCAAACAAGATATAAGTAAAAGGATATTGACCCACCATGAATGAGGAGAGATTTATCATAACAAAGAAGAAGAATATTATGAAAGGAGTGTGGTATAAACCCCTCCAAACCTGGTTGAGATTGTGAGAAGTCTCAAGGAAGAGTTGCAAAGCTTTAAGGTTGAAAATGAAAAGTTAATGAAGGATTAGGAAAAGTAGATTGAAATAAATGTAGTCTTGTTGCAAAGCCTATTAGACATACAAAGACAGTTGCAACATGGTCCAACAACCAATATCATGGTCAAACACCAGCCTGAGAAAACCCAGAGTCTTCCTAAGATGTAGAGGCATGGACCTGAAAGAAACAACGCAAGAAGAAACACTCCCAAGAAGGCTCGACATGGAGCTACAAGGCATTCCAAAACCAAATACTCATATGAGGATTCCTCTAGTGAAACAACATAGAGCTCCAAGGAACCATCCAACAGTGAGACTAGTTCACCTTCCTAGGAGAGAAGAAAGAAGAGGAAGCACTCCAGGGGTGGTGACCTTGAATAATTTAGGAAAGCCAAGAAACCCACTTTTGATGGAGAAATCAAGAAGGGGGAAGAAATAGAAGCTTGGATACTTGGCCTAAAGAAGTATTTCAAAGTTCACAATTACTATGAAAACTTGAAATCCTGAATAACTATATTTAAATTGAATGGAAATGCCTCTATATGGTGGGAGGACCTTAGGAATGTAAAAGGAATCTAGGAGAAGGATCTGTCTTGGATTAAATTTGAGAAATACTTCAAGAATAAGTACCTTTCTAAGAGGTACTATGATGAAAAGACTAAGGATTTCAATGAACTCAAACTAGGACAACTAACCATAGACGAATACATCAACAAGTTTATGGAGTTAGTGAGGTATGTGTTCTATATAAAGGAAGAAAAGACGAATATGCAATGATTCCTTAGTGGGATGCCTCAATCTTTCTGAAACAAAATTGAACTTGATTAGACTAATACCTTGTGAGATGCCATTAGGAAGGCTAGGTATTGTTATGAACAAGTCATCCACAAGAATGAACACCCCAAGGACTATAAGAATAAAGGTAAAATGGGATTCAATAAGAAGGGTGATAAACCCTAAATGTTTAAGAATTATGGGAAGAGTTATAGTATGAGATTCCCCAAAAAAAGTGTGAATCAATAATACTTTCCATCTCAAAGTGGAAATATAACTTTTGGATTAGCCCTGAGAAGGGTTGAAAGTACAAACAATGAACCATTGAAATGTTGGGGATGTGGAGAAGAGGATTTGTTGAGGAACTTCCCTCATAGGAAGCCAAATAGTAAGGGAGTCTACAACATCCAAGAGGCTACCACAGTTAATGATGTGGCCAAGAGTATGCCAAAAATTTATGTATCTTTGGAAAATAGGCAGACATACCAGCAAGTCTCAGTCGTGGAAATGGAAGGTATGGTCACCAACCTTATTATTTCTATTTTGATTGAATCTGATTCTAATTTGAGTTATATTTATCCTCAAACTATTGAGAAGTGTAAATTACAACAAGAAAAATATGCTAAACCAAGGTTGGTACAACTAGCCACTGGAACATAAATAAAGGCAACAAAGGTCATAATAGCATGCCAAATATTTATGAATGGGTTGCCTACCCAAGCCACCTTAAACATCCTTCCTCTAGGATCATGTGACATGTAGATTGGCATGGATTGGTTGGCTACCCATAAATCCAAGTTGGATTGTTATAACAAAACCTTAGAATGCGAAGATGAAAAAGGGAAGAAAAGAACTCTATAGGGAATTCAAAATCTTGTCTCAGTGAGATAGATATCATCCCTCTGAATGAAGAAATTTTGTAGGAAAGGATGCCATTTTTATGAAATACAAGTATTGAAGTATGTTGATTTCTCAATATACCTTGTACATGGAACAATGTCAATGTCTAGAGCACCCTATAGGATGAGTACCCCAGAGCTAGTTGAGATCAAATTGTAATTGAAAGAAAGGTTAGAAAAGGGTTACATTTGGCCTAATGTGTCTCCTTAGGGAGAACCAACCTTGTTTATAAAGAAGAAGGATGGCACACTCAGTTTGTGCATAGACTATAACCAACTCAACAAAATGACAATTAAGAATAAGTACCCATTGCCTAGAATTGATGACTTATTTGACTAGCTAAGAGGTGATACCATCTTCTCCAATATTGATTTGAGATTTAGATACCATCAAGTATGAATTAAGGATGATGACATCCATAAACCTCCTTTAGGAAAAGGTATGGGCACTATGAATTTGTGGTGGTGCCATTTGGTCTCACCAATGCACCATCCACTTTCATGTGTTTAATGAATAATGTACTCAAAAAGTTCTTGGATAGATTTTTATTAGTTTTTGTTGATGATATCCTAATTTATTAAAAGAAAAGGGAAAAGCATGAATAACATCTCAAGTTAGTACTCCAAGTACTAAGAGAGCACAAGCTCTATGCCAAGCTTAGAAAGTGTGACTTCTTCCAAAAGAAAGTCCACTACTTAGGCCATGTTATTTTTGAGGAGAGAGTGGCAATTGACCTTGATAAGATCAAATCCATTATGGATTGGCCTACACCCAAGGATGTATATAATATTAGATTATTAATGGGTCTAGCAGGATACTATAGGAGGTTCATAAAAGTATTTTCTAAGATTGGTCACCCAATCACCTCATTACAGAGAAAGGGAGAAAAATTTATTTGGATAGCAGAATGTGAGGAAAGTTTCTAGAAACTCAAACACCTCTTGACCCATGCCCCAGTGCTAAAAATTTCAGATCCAAACAAGGATTTACTTATGTGCACCAATTCTTGCAAAGAGGGACTCAAAAGAGTCCTCATGCAAAAGGGACATGTAATTTGTTATGAATCCAAAAATTGAATAAATGTGAAATAAATTATGTGACCCATGACCTAGAATTCGCTGCCATAGTGCATGCTTTAAAAAAGTGGAGGCATTACCCCCTAGGCAGAAATTTTGTACTCATGACAAACCATAGTGGGTTGCGGTATTTATTTGACCATCCCAAACTAAATGCTATAAAATCTAGGTGGATGGCTCTCATCCGTGAGTTTGATTTTGAGATCAAACAAATCAAAGGGAGAGAGTGGTTGATACCCTCAGTAGGAGTATGAAAGTAATTCACTTAGTAGTTTTAAGTACATGTGAAACAAATCTCAAGGAAAGAGTTAAGAATGCACATGAGGTAGATGATTTTTTCAAAGCAATAAAAATACATTTAGAACAAGATCCCACATGGATGAAGTATGATGGTTATCAGTTGATGAGTGATGGCCTACTAACATACAAAGCCATGATGTATATCCAAAATTGTGATGACTTGAACAGGTTCATTTTGTATGAACTACACAAAAGACCATATTTTTGTCATCCTAGTTATCAGAAAATGATTACAACCCTTAGGAAACGGTTTCATTGGCCAAGAATGAAAAATGATATAGTTGATTATTTGGATAAATGTTTAGAGTTACAAAAGGTTAAGGTGGAACACCAACACCCAATGTAATATCCCTAGGTTGAACCCAATTGTAAATGTAAATGCAAATTTACTTAAGTTGGTGAGCTTTTTCATATCATTTTTGTATGCACCTTTCATGGCATAGTGCACGCATGTACTGCGCAGTGAAATGATGAAGTGTGCACATTCCAGGATACTGCGTACAACAACTTATGTGCGCATGATTTTGAGGCCATGGAGCCTTTGTGTATATGATGTGTTTTATAGGCTGGTGAGCCAGTTATTATAAGATAGGATGATTATGTTTTGAATTAGGCCAGAGAGCCTAGATGCTAAAGGCTATTGCACGTATTTTTGCATATTTCTCATCATTAATATAAAATACATTGTTGTGTGCAGACCGACCACGATAAAAGAGTATGGGGGACTAAACTCCACTAGTTAGGGAAAGGGGGGGATAAAAGTTAAGAAAAGGGGCTAAGCAAGGGAGATTAAGCCAAAAGGAATATTATATTAATATTTCTTAAATGTAAAGTATGGATAATTATTTTATCTTAAGTTCTAAGTATGGGGACAAGTGGGCCAAAGTAGCTCCCAACATGACAAGTGTCAAGTTGGGGACATGCATACATATAGTTTGGACTTAGTTCATTTTCCCATCCCTTCCATCATTCATTCATCCATTCAACCATTCCAAGATCATTTTTCACTCACTCGGTCAGTTATCCTCCATACCTTCATGTCATTGTACTTGAACCTATATTCTTTCCCATACTTGTTTGTGTAGCTAGTTAGCTTGGGAGCTGGACTAAAGAAGTGAGTTGTCAGGCCCATGGGATATTGAAGAGGCAGGTTGTCAGGCCCGTGAGAAATCTCTCTGGGTGAGAGAATCGCTAGGAATTGACTTCCCGAAGGTGCTAAACTATAGTTACAGGGCTCTGAGACTTCCTGTCCAGCTTGTTGTTGAAGCTTGGAAAGGAAGTGGGGCATTTGAAGGACTGTTGAGAAGAGAAGGGGAACACTTCTTGGGGTGGGACAAGAATGTGGGGAATGAGGGACTGTAGGCTGTTATTTTGAGTTGGCACCTGTGAAAAAGCCTTTCATGTTGTCTGAGATCCATTAGCCTGGTTATGAATCCCTTTACCCGGGTGGAGTTTAGTCCCAGCTCGGGGGTGACCCACTGCTAAGAGTAATGAGCAATGTGGTCTAAGGCTGGGAGGTTCGTGGAAGGTTTGGACGTAGTTGGTGATATTATTACCAAGATAAGTGTCAATTGTGTGATAAATTACATGTTGCATTGTTATTTATGTGTTTATTTTTATGGGTTTATCGTACGTGTGGTTTATAATTGTATTTATATTTATGGCTATTGCCTGTATATGTTGCATGTATATGTTTAATGTTATTTCAATATGAATCTGTGCATTTACATAATGTATTTGTCTGTTTACGTTTTATATATAAAGTTCCGCAAGAGTTTTGTGTGCACATGTTTTAATTGCATGCAGTTCGAAAAATTTATGTGGCATAGCTCAGTTGGATGTTGGGTATGTTACAGTATGTTTAGCAGAGAATGAAAGCATTTTATGGAGTAGCATGGCCCAACAAGGGTGGTTAGGGATGCTACAATATGGTATTAGAGATTCATTTTTCAACACTAAGCCTGGATGGGCCGAACAAGTTGATTTGAAGCAAAATTTCACAGAGGATTGATTTCAAAGTGGCCAAATTTCAAGTTGCAAAGCGTCCATGGTAAAAAGTAACAACAATTGCGCAGAATTGGGAAAAAGCCCCAATTTCTGTTGTTAAATTCATGGGAAAATTAAGAAATTTGGCCATGCAGTGAGATATTCTTGATTTAATATATGTTCTAGCAAATTCATACCTGTAATTGGTTGAATTTGAAGTTACAGTGAAGCCATGACAGATGGAGCGAGATTAGTAATTAAAATTCTCAATTCGTGAATTGAGTTTGGGAAAAATTCTTTCCAGAGATGTCAACCCACAACAATTTTTTGTTGCATAGATTGAACTGGTGTTATCGGGGTAAAATTGAACAAATTTCATAGTTGCAGAATGTCTATAGTAAAAAATGGGGAAAAAGTTAACCAAAATCCCCAATTTTTGCAATGGAATTCACGGGGAATTAATGCGCATAAAAATGAATGTGCACAGGTAGGTGCACTAAAAATGCATGATGTGCAATGAAGATCTTGTGATATGTAAAAATTGGCATGGCATGGAAAAATATTGGTGTGCTGGTACGTGCACTAAAAATTGGCGTTGAGAGGAAAAATATCGACGTGTTGGTACGCGCACTAAAAATTGGCGTTGCACGGAAAAATATTGGTATGCTGCTACGTTCGCTAAAAATTGGCATTGCACAAAAAAATTATTGGCATGCGGGTATGTGCGCTAAATTTTGGTGCCACACGGAAAAATTGTTGGTGTACGGTTGTGCCACGCAGAAAAATGTTGGTGTGCGGGTGTGCGCGCTAAATTTAGCATTGTGCGGTGCAGATTGAGTGATGCATGCATAATACTAGCGCACGATGTGCATATGCATAATAAGGTGTGTGCAGTGTGCACACACATACTAATGGCATGCGTGGTGTGCGCAGTATTGGTAGAGCGCATAGAAACTTTGTTGGTGCACATGTAATGTGGGTATATGTTGTCGTGCGACAGTTTGGTTAATGGTGCGTGCAAAGTACTGATGCACGGTGGATGTGTACTAAACTTTTACATGGTGCAGCGTGTAGATTGAAATGCGCATGGAATATCAACGTGCAATACAAAATTTGCACGCAACAGGTAATAGTGAAAGAACCAAAATTTGCACGGTGGATATTGGCGTGTGAAACAAAAGTAGTGCCCGTCAGTTATTGGCATGACAGAGAAGTGATGCACAATGGTTATAGGTGCACAGAGCATGAATTACCTTATGGTGTTTCTGCACATACTAAATAAGGGTGTACATGTTGAAATTTGTGCACACAAAGTTGTTTGGAGGGTGAACATTAGCAGAAAACCAATGAATTTTTGCGACATTTTATATTATTTGAACGTCATCTTTTTACAGCGCATTTTTGAGGCCCTTAACAACATTTTTAGGTACTCAAAAACCACGAGAACAGATCGTACCAAGGTAGACTGTGTCTCTGCAACTCAAATAAAAGAGCTTGGAGAGAGCTTTCTAATGGTGTAAATTGTTTGTCAAATAGAGCTTTTATGAGAAAGTTACAACACAAACAATGGAAGAGTTAACAACAACTAGATCAGATCAGGATCAACACAGAGTCCAGAGGAATGGAAGATGTGTAGGGGAATTACAACCAGGGAGATGAGATCATAGGGATGGATGTCCATTTGGGCATTGAAGGAACAAACTCCAATGAGCATGGAGAAGGAAGGGATGAAAACATGAATATGGTAGAGACCATTAAAAATTTGCAGAAGGATGTCCAAAGCCATAAGATGATAATGAAAGGCTTATGAGAGCCAAGGAGCAGTAGGATGGTTTCAACATGAAGTTAATGCAAATCTTGAACATAATACAAAAGAAATTGGATAAGGAGAGTGGCTCAAGAAAATTAGGAAGTCAAAGGTCTCTTGATGAGAAAAGAAGAACCAGAAGTGTTGGCAGACATCACCATCACTCCCTGAGGCATTCCAATAAGAGGTCACAAAACAAATCAAGTCCATCCCCTTTCAGGAAGCATAAGAGGTCTGGGGTGGATGAGATACGAGGAGAGATGAAAAAAATCAAACCTCCTACATTTGATGGTGAGAACAAGAAGGATGAAGATGCAGAGACATGGCTGATGGGCATGAGAAATCATTTTCAATTGAATAATTATTCATCTCATGTAGAAGGAAGAATTACCATATATCAACTCAAGGGAAAGGCATCCATGTGGTGGGATCAACTTTTGCAGGTGAAACACATTAAAGAGAAAAGTTGTTGGTTGTGGAGCCTGATTATCTTCCTGATTCAGAGGTCTTTTACTTTCAGCCATGTTTATACCCCATGAAGTATTTACACCCCAGAAGTATGTACACTCTTCCACGCGGGGGAGTGCAGAGGGGGGGTACCCCCTCTGCGGGGTCTGGGGGGGCTATCCCCCCAGCTGGGAGGTCTGGGGGCAAGTGGAGCCCCAACAGGGGTTTGGGGGTGAAGCCCCTGAAGGAAAAATTGCCTTGTAAATGTATATTGTAATTTCATTGTAAATCTGGATCGTTCATTATAAGGTCGCAGATCTAACGGTAGAGATTATGTTAGGGTTTTTTTCCCTAGAAGACAACCCTCTTTTATGAGGGAAATGTATTGCGGCTATGATTGATGGTGAATATTGTATTCTGAGATAGGAGACTGTGAGAAAAAGAAGAGGAAGTTATAGCGGGTTTGTTGTAGGTTGTATCCCTTCATATGATGGATAATAATAAAGGAAGGACCTGGTAATTTCTCTGGTGGACGTAGCCTGCACTGGGTGAACCACGTAAATCTGTGTCTTTATTGTATTGTGTATCTTCTGTGTTTTGTTTCTTCATTTGTTTTATTTTATTGCTCCATGATCCTGTTTTTCTAACAACTGGTATCAGAGTGAAAGGTTACTCACAAGAAAAGAGGGTTCCTGGTTCGAGTGGGAGTAATGTCGAAAGATGGAAAGTTTAGGGTCGAGAAATTTAACGGCCAAAACTACTAGTTATGGAAGATGTAGATGGAAGATTATTTATATCAGAATGATTTATTCCTAGCATTGGGCAGAGTAGAAAAGAAGCTGACGGCCATGAAGGATGAAGAATGGGAGATTCTTGACAGAAATGCTCTAGGAACGATACGGATGAGCTTGGCAACGTCGGTGGCTTTCAATATTTCGAAAGAAAAGATAACGAAGGATCTGATGGACGCATTGGCTAAACTGTATGAAAAACCCGTGGTGTCCAATAAGGTATTTCTAATGAAGAGATTATTTAATATGAAGATGTCAGAAGGTGGGTCTGTTGCAGATCATTTAAATGAATTTAATACGGTTACTAATCAATTAAGTTCCATAAAAGTGGACTTTGATGATGAGGTTAGGACTCTTCTAATCTTGTGCTCATTGCCAGAAATTTGGAATAGCTTGGTCATGGCTGTAAGTAACTCTGTCTCTGGTTCAAATACTTTAAAATCTGATGATGTTGTTGGTGTTATCCTTAGTGAGGAAATGCAACGGAAAAGCACAGGTGAGACATTAGGTAATGCATTGAACATGGAGAATAGGGGAAGACAAAAGGATAGAGGAAAGGGATCAGGGAATCGTGGGAATTCTAGGAAGGGTAGATCCAAATCCAGACTTGGAAAGATAGAGTGTTGGAATTGTGGGAAGAAAGGACATCTGAGAAAGACTGCAGAGCTCTAAAGAAACAAAGAGATGGACAACATGAGAGAAATCAGGAAGAAAATGTAACATGTGATGTGTTACAAGATGCTTTGATTATTTCTGTAGATAATATTTCCGAGTCTTGGGTAGTAGATTCAGGGGCTTCATTTCATGCCACACCCCATAGGAAACATATTCTAGATTATGTTCAAGGTGATTTTGGACATGTTCATTTGGGTGATGATGCACCATGGAAAATTGTTGGAATAGGAAAGGTAAAATAAAGAAACACAATGGAAACCAATGGTCGTTGAAAGAGGTAAGACATGTTCTAGATTTAAGAAAAAATCCAATTTCAACAGGGCAGTTGGCAAGTGAAGGTTGTATATCCATATTTACAGATAAGATGTGGAAGGTCATCAAAGGATCATTGGTGATAGCAAAAGGAGAGAAGGTAGGTACATTGTATTTATGTACTGGTAATATTGACTCTTCTATATCTTTAGCTTCTATAGGAGTGGCACTGTGGCATCATAGGCTAGGACACATGAGTGAGAAGGGTATGCAGATCCTTCACAAAATAAATTTTTTGCCAAATCTTCAACAAATTGATTTGGACTTCTGTGAGCATTGTGTTTATGGAAAACAAAAGAGAGTCAGATTTCTCAGAGTCAGAAAAGAAAAAAAGAATGAAAGGTTAGAGCTTGTGCATACAGATGTATGGGGACCATATCAGGTATCATCTATTGGTGGATCTCGTTATTATGTTACTTTTGTTGATGATGCAACTAGAAAAACTTGGGTTTATTGCATTCAACAAAAATCTGATGTTTTTGATACTTTTAAGAAATGGAAAGCTTTAGTTGAGAATGAGACAAGAAAAAGTTTGAAGTGTCTCAGATCAGATAATGGAGTTGAATATTGCAGCAAGGAGTTTGATGATTATTGTTCATACCATGGGATTCGTAGAGAGAAGACAGTTCCAAGAACACCACAAGAAAATGGTGTGTCAGAAAGGATGAACAGGACAATCATGGAGCATGCAAGGAGTATGAGATTGCATGCCGGTTTGCCCTTATAGTTATGGGTAGATGCTATAGATATTGTTGTTTACTTAATAAACAGAGGACCTTCAAGCTCTTTCGAAGGTAGAATTCTAGAGGAGGAATGGACAGGAAAAAAGGTAAACTATTCTTTTTTGAAAACTTTCGGTTGTGAAGCATTCGTCCATATTGATAAAGAAAATAGAACAAAGCTTGAGTCTAAATCCAAGAAGTGTACCTTTATTTGATACGGTGTTAAATATTTTGTTTATCGCTTATGGGATTATGAAAATAAAAAAATCATTAGGAGTAGAGATGTCATATTCAATGAGAAGGGCATGTACAAATATCAGTTGCAGGGAAAGAAACAGGAAGAAGAAAAACAAGAATACATGGTGCTTGATGATATCACTGAAAAAGAAATTCCAAAGGAACTTGAAAATCAAAATGTACAAAAACAGGAGTAGTAGGTACCTCAAACACCTTCAAGTGTTGTTAGAAGGTCTACCACGTTAAGTATACCCCCTGAACGATACTCTCCTTCATTGTATTATTTATTGTTAATTGATTCTGATGAACCAGAATGTTATGAAGAGGCAATGCATGTAGACACCAAAAAGAAGTGGGAGCAAGGCATGAAAGAGGAAATGGATTCCTTGGAAAATAACTAGACTTGGGACTTGGTTCAGTTGTCTTTGGGAAAAAGAGCATTGCAGAATAAATGGGTTTACAAGTTGAAGGAAGAAGATGGAGGAGAAAAGAGGTACAAGGCTAGACTTGTTGTAAAGGAGTTTGCACAAAATAAAGGTATAGATTTTGAAGAAATATTTTCTCCTATTGTTAAAATGACTTCAATTAGGACTATTTTAAGTCTTGTGGCAGTAGAAGATTTGCATCTTGAACAGTTAGATGTAAAAACAACTTTTCTCCATGGGGATTTGGAGGAAGAGATTTATATGCAGCAGCCACAGGGGTATGAGGTCAAAGGGAAGGATAATTTGTTATGCAGGTTGAAGAAGAGCTTGTATGGCCTAAAGCAAGCTCCAAGGCAGTGGTATTTGAAGTTTGACAGGTTTATGACAGAACATGGTTATAGTAGATGTCATTCTGATCACTGTGTTTATTTTAAAAAGCTAGAAAATGGAAGCTATATTATATTGCTATTTTATGTAGATGACATGCTTGTTGCAGGGTCTAATATGCAAGATATAAATATGTTGAAGAAGAAATTAGCCAATTCATTTGTGATGAAGGATTTGGGTGCTGCAAAGAAATTCCTTGGCATGAGAATAACAAGAGACGGGAAAAATAAAAAATTGACATTGTCTCAGGGTGAATACACAGAGAAGGTGTTGGAGAGGTTTAGAATGCAGAATGAAAAACCAATTAGTACACCTTTGGCCAACCATTTCAAATTAACTAAGGAAATGTGTCCCAATACACAGGAGGAGATAGAATACATGTCCAGGGTCCCTTATTCATCAGCAGTTGGTAGCTTGATGTATGCAATGGTTTTCACAAGACCAGATATTGCACATGCAGTGGGAGTTGTGAGCAGGTATATGAACAATCCAGGTAAAGAACAATGGGAGGAAGTAAAGTGGATTCTCAGGTATTTGAGAGGTACTACTGCTCATGCATTATGTTTTGGAGGTTCATACACTTTTCTACAAGGATGTGTTGATTCAGATATGGAAGGTGATAAAGACAGCAGGAGGAGCACAACAGGGTATGTTTTTACTATAGGTGGAACAATAATAAGTTGGATTTAGAAACTGCAAAAGGTTGTTGCACTTTCAACAACAGAGGCAGAGTATGTTGTTGCTACAGAGGCTAGTAAAGAGATGATTTGGTTACAAAGGTTTATGGAGGAATTGGGAAAGAAGCAGGAGAATAACATGTTATACTGTGATAGTGAGAGTGCAATTCATCTTTCAAAGAACTCAACCTTCCATTTGAAGACTAAGCATATACAGTTGAGGTACCACTTCATACGATCTGCCTTGGAAGATGGACATTTGAAGTTGGAAAAGATACACACTAGCCAAAATCCTGCATATATGTTAACAAAGGGAGTAACCAGAGAGAAACTAAGTTCCTGCTCAGTTTCAGTTGGTCTTCAAGAATGAATATGAAGATGAGGAATTTGTCAGGTCCAACAAGGTTTAGATTCCATCATATACAACAGCAATAGAGTTGTTGAGATCAGTCTCCAAGTGGGAGATTGTTAGTTGTGGAGCCTGATTATCTTCCTAATTCAAAGGTCTTTTACTTTCAGCCGTGTTTATACCCCATGAAGTATTTACACCCCATAAGTATGTACACTTTTCCACGTTGGGAAGTGCAGAGGGGGGGTCCCCCCTCTACGGGGCCTGGGGGGGCTATCCCTTCGACTGGGAGGTTTGGGGGAAAGCGGGGGTTCAGGGGCGAAGCCCCCGAAGGAAAAATTTCCTTGTAAATGTATATTGTAATTTCATTGTAAATCTGGACCATTCATTATAAGGTCGCAGATCTAACGGTAGAGATTATGTTATGGTTTTTTGCCCTAGAAGGCAACCCTCTTTTATGAGGGAAATGTATTGCGGCTATGATTGATGGTGAATATTGTATTCTAAGATAGGATACTGTGAGAGAAAGAAGAGGAAGTTACAATAGGTTTGTTGTAGGTTGTATCCCTTTATATGATGGATAATAATAAAGGAAGGACCTGGCATTTCTCTGGTGGACATAGCCCACACTGGGTGAACCACGTAAATCTGTGTCTCTATTGTATTGTGTATATTCTGTGTTTTGTTTCTGCATTTGTTTTATTTTATTGATTCATAGTCCTGTTTTTCTAACAAAAGTGTTACTTGGAGGGAATTCAAGAAGTATTTTGAAAAGAAATACTTGACTAAGAGATACTATGACAAGAAAACGAAAGAGTTCTTTGAACTTAAGCTTGGGAGTATGACCATAGATGAATATGAAAGAAGGTTTTTAGAACCGCTGAAGTATGTTTCTTTCATCAAGGATGAGATAGTTAAGATTCAAAGTTATTTGAGTGGATTTCCATCATTTATCAGTGACAAAATACAGTATGATGATCCTAATACATTGGAGGAGACCATAAGGCAAGCTAAATGCCTATCAAGAAAAATCAAGGCCAACTTTCCAAAAATCTTGGTAAGACAAAAAGAAATTCAAGATGGCTTAGAGGAAGAAGGAAGCTAAGCCACCATTCTTTAGAAATAATCCTCAAGGACAACCAACTTCTAGAGAACCTAGAACAATTGATACAGGGGGTCAAAGGCCAAGGCATCCACCTATTCAATGTTGGGTTTGCAAAGGATAACATGTGTTCATAGATTGTCCTCACAGAGGTGAAAAAGTGAGGATTGTTCACAATCTAAAGCAAGATGAAATAGTGGAGGACATGGGCAGAAATGTACCAAGGATCTATGTATCCCTGGACAACAAGCAAGTAGAGTATCAGTCACATATGATTGAAGTGGAAGGTATGATCAATAACCAAACCATTTCTATTTTAATTGATTAAGGATCTAGTCATAGTTATATATATCCTAAGATGGTGAAAAGTTTTCATTTGCCAAGAAGCAAGCATAGAAAATATTGGTTGGTGCAGTTGGCTACCAAATCCAAAAGAAAATTTAATGAGATAGTTAAGTCATGTCTTATGGGCATGAATGGACTAAACACTAGGGCAGATTTGAACATCTTTCTTTTAGGTTCCTATGACTGTCTAATTGGGATGGATTGGTCGGACCAACATCATGCTATCCTAGACTATCATAACAAGGCACTTACTTTCTTGGATGAGGAAGGGAACCTAAGGAAAGTGTAGGGAATTCCTAGGGAAGTAACCATCAGAGAAATTTCAGCATTGCAGCTTAAGAAATGTTACAGAAAAGGGTGTCAAATATTTGCAACACATATGGAAGAGACACCTAAAGATAAGGTGTCAAATTTGGAATATCATGCAGTACTGGAAGATTTTGAAGATGTGTTCAAGGAGGTACTAGGACTACCCCCAAAGAGAGATATTTATTTCTCTATAAATTTAATGTCTGGAGCGGCTCCAGTGTCAAAGACTCCTTACATAATGAGTACACCAAAGTTGAAGGAGTTGCAAATGCAGCTTGAAGAAATTTTGAAGAATGGGTATATACGCCCAAGTGTGTCACCTTGGGGTGCCCCAGTCTTGTTCATGAAGAAAAAATATGGGACATTAAGATTGTGCATTGATTCCAGACAGTTGAATAAAGTGACTGTAAAGAACAAGTATCATCTACCAAGGATTGATGATCTCTTTGATCAATTGAAGGATGCAAAGATATTTTCAAAGATAGATCTCAGGTCAAGATACCATCAGGTAAGGATTAAGGAGGAAGATATCAGCAAGACTGCCTTCAGGACAAGGTATGGTCATTATAAGTTCACAATGGTACCATTTGGGTTGTCAAATGCACCAGTTGTTTTCATGTGCTTAATGAATGGTGTTTTCCGAGAATATTTAGACAAGTTTTTCATTGCCTTTTTGGATGACATTCTTGTATATTCCAAGTCAGAAGAAGAGCATGAGCATCATTTGAGGATGGTGTTGCAAGTATTAAGGGAGAATCAGTTGTATGCCAAATTGAGCAAGTGTTCATTTTATTAGAAGAAAATTCATTATTTGGGACATATCATTTCAAAGGATGGGATAACAATGGATCCTGAGAATATAGAAGCCATTAGAGAATGGTCAGCGCCAAATAATGTGACAGAGGTCAGATCATTCATGGTCCTTGCAGGTTACTATAGGAGATTTATCAGAGAATTCTCAAAGATTTCACACCCAATCACTTCCTTACAAAAGAAGGGCATGAAGTTTCAGTGGACATTGGATTGTGAAAAGAGTTTCCAACACTTGAATAAATTATTAACAAGTGCTCCAATACTAAGGATTGCAAACCCAAATGAAGACTTCATTGTATGCACATATGCATGTAAAGGTCTTGGTGGAGTCCTTAGTCAAAATGGGTTTGTTATATGTTATGAATTAAGGAAGTTGAAAGAGAATGAAAGACACTATGCCACTCATGATTTGGAGTTGGCAACCATAGTGCATGCCTTGAGGACATGGAGACACTACCTCATGGGGAAAAGGTTTGAACTAAGGATAGACCATAATGGTCTGAAATATTTATTTGATCAGCCAACTCTAAATGTTAGGCAAAGCAGATGGTTAGAATTTCTAAGTGAATATGACTTTGATATAAAGCATATCAAGGGGAAAGAGAACAATGTCGTTGATGCACTCAGTAGAAGAGTGCATGAATTTCATGCTACAACCATTAGCATGTACCAATCAGATTTGAAACACAGAATTTCAAAGGCTACAAAATTAGATTTGCAATACAAGGAATTAGTGGAAAAATTACAGCAAGGTAATTTGTAGCAGAAAATTGAAGAATATAAGCTAGATAATGATGAAATTATCATGTACAGGGGCATAATTTATGTACCAAATTCTCATGAATTGAAAATTTTGATATTGAGATAAATTCATAATGTACCTTTTGTTGGGCACCCAGGTTATCAGAAAACTATTGCAGCTATCAAGAGCCAATATTATTGGTCGGGCATGAAGAAAGAAGTTGTTTATTTTATTGCCAAATATTTGGAATGTCAAAAGGTAAAGGTTGACCATAGACACCCAGCTCGTTTGCTACATCCATTACCGATTCTTGAGCAGAAATGGGAAGTTGTAACAATGGATTTCATCACCAAACTCCCCAAAACAAACAAGCAACATGATTCTATCATGGTAGTGGTGGATACACTTACTAAAGCTGCCCATTTTATTCCAGTTAAGCTCACTCACAAGGAAGCCAACATTTTTTATGTTTATATGAGAGAAATTGCTCGATTACATGGCATACCCAAGGCAATTGTGTCTGATAGAGATCCAAAATTTACCTCAAAATTTTGGAAGGGATTATTTAATGGGTTTGGAACAAATTTGAATTTTAGTACAGCTTGTCATCCAGAATCAAATGGACAAACAAAGAAGGTGAATCAAGTGATTGAAGATATGTTGAGGATGTATGTGATGGATAAACCAAAAAAATGGGAAGACTACCTACACTTAGTAGAGTTTGCTTATAACAATGGGTACTAAACATCTCTAAAGATGAGACCATTTGAGACACTTTATGGCAGAAAGTGCAACACACTGGTAAGTTGGGATAACCCAATAGATAGAGCAATGGTTGGGCCATATTTACTCAAGGAAATGGAGGAGAAAATGATAAAAATAAAACAAAATTTAAAGGCTTCCCAAGACAGGAAGAAAAGTTATGCTGATAAGGGTAGAACTCACAAGGAATTTAAAGTCGAGGACCATGTATTCTTGAAATTGAAGGCCAACAAAAGTTCTCTGAAGTTGGGAAATTGTTCAAAGTTGGCAGCTCGCTATTGTGGACCATTTGAAATCCTAGAGAGGAATGGTCCAATATCTTATATGATTGAATTTCCTGCATCTATGTCTGTTCATAATGTATTCCATGTATCATTGCTCAAGAAATATATACCTGATGCTAATCATGTTATTGATTGGAAAGTGATTTAGGTGGAGCAAGAAGGCGCTTTCCAAGTGCATATGGTATGCATTATGGACTGAAAAATCAAACAACTCTGGAATCAAGCCATAGGTATCTTAAAGGTCCAATGGACCTGGTATGGTCCTAAGGATGCTACTTGAGAGCATGAGGATGCAATGCAGGAAAAGTACCCGCATCTTTTTTAGGATTTTTGAAAATTTTGTTGTATATGTGTATGTAATGCACTAAGGACAATGCATAAATAAGGGGAGAGGATTGTGATATCCCTAGGCTGAACCCAATTGTAAATTTAAATGAAAATGTACTTAAGTTGGTCAGTTGTTTGATACAATTTTTGTATGCACCTTTCATGGCATAGTGTGTGCATGTATTGCACAATAAAATGATGAAGTGTGCCCATTCCAGGATACCGTGCGCAATAACTTAAGTGCGTGTGATTTTGAGGCCAAGGAGCCTTTGTGTATATGATGTGTTTTATAGGCTGGTGAGCTAGTTATTATAAGCTAGGATGCTTATGTTTTGAATTAGGCCAAAGAGCCTAGATGTTAAAGGCCAATGCACCTATTTTTTAATATGTCTCGTCATTAATATTAAATACATCATTGTGCACAGACTGACTACGATAAAAGATTATGAGGGACTAAAATCCACTAGTTAAGGAAACGGAGGGGACAAAAATTAAGGAAAAGGGGCTAAGCTAGGGAGATTAAGCCAAAAAGGAAGATTATATTAATATTTCTTAAATATAAAGTATGGATAATTATTTTATCCTAAGTTCTAAGGATGGGAACAAGTGGGCCAATGTAGCTCCCAACATGACAAGTGTCAAGTTGGGGACATGCATACATATAGTTTGGACTTAGTTCATTTTCCCATACCTTCCATTATTCAGTCATCCAATCAACTATTCCAAGATCATTTTTCACTCACTCGGTTAGTTATCCTCCGTACCTTCATTTCATTGTACCTGAACACGTATCCTTGCCCATACTTGTTTGTGTAGCTCGTTAGCTTGGGAGATGGACTGAAGAAGTAGGTTGTCAGGCCCGTGGGATATTGAAGAGGTGGGTTGTCAGGCCCATGAGCAATCTCTCTGGGTGAGATAATTGTTGGGAATTGACTTCCCAAAGGTGTTAAACTACAACTACAGGACTCTGAGACTTCCTCTCTGACCTATTGTTGAAGTTCAGAAAGGAAGTGGGGCAGTCGAAGGACTGTTAAGAAGAGAAGGGGAACACTTCCTGGGGTGGGATAGGCATGTGGGGAATGAGGGATTGTAGGATGTTAGTTTGAGTTGGCACTTTTGAAAGAGCATTTCATGTTGTCTGAGATCCATTAGCCTGGTTAGGAATCCCTTTACCCAGGTGGAGTTTAGTCACATCTTGGGGGTGACCCAATGATGAGAGTGATGAGCAGTGTGGTCTAAGGCTGGGAGGTTTTTGGAAGGTATGAACTCATTTGGTGATATTATTACCAAGATAAGTGTCAATTGTGTGATAAATTAAATTTTGCATTGTTATTTACGTGTTTATTTTTATGGGTTTATCCTACGTGTGGTTTATAACTATATTTATATTTATGGGTATTACATGTATATGTTTATTGTTATTTCAGTATGAATATGTGCATTTACAGAATGTATTTGTCTGTTTACCTTTTATATATAAAGTTCCGCAAGAGTTATGTGTGTATATGTTTTAATTGCATGCAATTCAAAAAATTCATGCGGCATAGCTCAGTTGGTTGTTGGGTATGTTACAGTATGTTTAGCAGATAATGAAAACATTTTCTGGAGTAGCATGGCTCGACAAGGGTGGTCAGGGATGCTACACCAAACATGCCTTTTTTAAACCTTGACTATCCCAAAATGGAAATGGGAAACCATTTCCATGGACTTTATCATAGGAATACCCAAAATAGCCAAACAAAATGATGTTTGTTATCGCACAAACTGTAGGTTGGGAAAATCCCGACCCAATCACCAAGATGGTGATAACAGTGGGAGAGTTTAGCCATTTTCACCTCAAATAAAACATCCTTATATTTAGTGAAGGGAGATTCCAACACAAGGGGGAGTCTTGGGTGACCCTAGGGGGAAATGAGACATAAAGTGAGGTGATGGAAGTGATGCCCCTATAGATCAAGATACTAAGTGGAATATAGCTTGGAAATGAATCTCATAAGTGGTTAATAGTTTCCAAGAAACTTGAGTACCTTCAGAAGATGATTGTACTTGCCCGAGACACAAGAAAAGATCAGTATGAGAGCTTATGGTTAAGTGGAAAAGAAATTTAAGCTTGATGTCCCTATTTCCAGTAGTCAACAGATATATATATCAGCAAGTAAATGATTACTAAATTTGCTAACAATATGATAAAATTCAGGTAAATGATGGAAGAGATAAGCTAGTAATTACTAGTATAACTCAAGTATGAAAAACACAAGAATTTAGAAATAAACCAAGGTTGTTATGAAAAAGTATTGCAGAGATATTTTATTAGAATTATGGCTATAGAAAACTATTGCTACAACAGAAAATTTCAACCCACAAAACAAGAAAGTAAACCACCCAAAAAGTGTGTTGAGGCTAGTAGATTATAGGGGCAATTTATTAACAACTTTTGACGGTTGAAAAAGTAAGTTATAGTCAAAATAGAGAGTAATTTTCGGCAGCCCTAATGGATGTATATTTTATTGATTTATAGCTCCAAGAAAACTAGGATTAAAAATACGCCCTAGAGGCTTTAGCAACCTCAAAGCATCAAGAAAATATTCCAACTTGAACAATATCAATATATCTCTAAATCACGTTTACCAATGCAAACAATTTATTTATCCAATGCAAACTTCAGTTTAGTGCCTTTAAAATTTGGGTGAATGGAGTCTTGAAATCATGAGTTAGATCAAGAAAATCCTTAGGGGTGTAACGTCCCCCAGCCACTGGTCGAGCAAACTCTATTGTGCGAAACAACATCCTTCTCATGCTTAATTAATAACATGCATTTAAATCAAATTAAACACATTTAACTCAGAGTAAGCACAAGATTACTGCTAACATAATAATCCCTAACATTAACAATAATTCATATGCACAACATAACACATGATACATATAAGCATCATAGGCATGCAAAACATAATATTAAGCATAAGTTGATACTTATCTTTAAAAACGTGGTAATGCCACCAACCACGTGCAGGCCTTCCATGAACCTCCCAGCCTTAGACCACACTGCTCATCATTCTCAGTAGTGGGTCACCCCTGAGCTGGGACTAATCTCCACCTAAGGCAAGGAATCCTAGTCTAGGCTGAGGTTACAGGGAAAACTGCATAGAGCAACCGAAAGGATTCTCTCCAGGAGACTTCTTACGCACACTACTCACAGACTCTCATTCCCTACATGCCTGTTCCACTCGGGAGTATACACCTTCACAAGCACAGTCCATTGGTGCTTCACCTCCCTCTCTGGGTCTCGACAACAGGCCAGATCAAGAATTCTCAAAGATTTGTAGCTGGTGTTGGACTCTCTCTGGGAGAAAACTACTTCCCAATAGACTCTCTCACCTGGAGAGAGCTGCTCACAGGCCTGACAACCTGCCTCTTCAACTCCGTTCCAACACAGGGAGGACAATAGCAATGGTTCAACATTCATTCACATAGGGATGACAACAACAACAACATATGGGCATCGCACCGTAGGCAACAACAGGCCACGCTAAAACACAGCACGGCTAAGGCGATTACCCAGGTGTCAGGTTCCTCAGAAGACACAGAACGACTCACGAATGAACTACGTGGCCACAACAACCCATAGTTACAACATCAAACAGCTCAGACAAATACTAGATACTCAGACTTCCCCAGAGATGTGGATCAGTCCATTGATTTTCCCACGGGTTTCAGGGTGTGTGACCAGGAAACAATGTAGATGCACACGCAGAGGCAAAACGGGTTAAAATTGGCATCACGGGAACTCAGGCAGAGGATGACAGAATGACCGACCCCCTCCACAGCTGACTTCTGCAATTTTTAATAGCATGTGCCTGGGTCGACACATGTCACCCATGAAGTTGCATGCACTCCATCATCATGCGTTCCTCCCCAGGAACTTAGGACAAGACATATATTTCACATGGATTTTTGGAATAATATTAAAATATTATTCCCAAGGACTTAAGCCCCTAGGCTCAACACTTAGCCTCTCTTTCCAACCTTCCAGTGCCCAATCCCTTACCCATTCTGTGGAAGCTTAGTCCCCCATCACTCATTCATCGTGGTTGGTTTTCACGCAGTGGTGTTTATATTTTTAGTAATGTTCTGCATGATTACATATACAAAAGCAGGCTCTCGGCCTTAACACTTAGGCTCTCTGGCCTAATAACACATAATACCACCAGCTTATATAAACTTGTCTCACCAGCCTATAAAACATAATTAAAATTCATAATGAACGCTTTATACTTCATAGACATGATTTACAATAGGGCTCGGCCTTGGGAACATTACAATCCCCTCCCCTTATTTTTGCACTGTCCTCAGTGCGACTTTACACTGCATCTGCAAGATTTTCAAAATTTTCAAAAAGATGCCTGTACTCTGCCCACATAACATCTTCATGCTCCCATGTCACGTCCTCAGGACTGTACCAGGTCCACTGGACCTTTACAAGCCCTATAGCTCGATTCCAGAGCTATTTGTTTTTCCTGTCCAATATGCGCACAAGATGCACTTGCAGGACACCTTCTTGTTCCACCTGAATCACATTCCAATCGATAACATGATTACATCTGGTATATATTTCTTAAGCAATGAAACATGAAACACATTATGTACAGTCATAGATGCAGGTAATGCAAGCATATATGAAACTGGCCCAATCCTTTCTAGGATTTCAAATGGCCCACAAAATCTGGCTGCCAACTTGGCACAACTTCCTAGCTTCAGGGAACTCATGTTAGCTTTCACTTTCAAGAAAACATGATCACCCACTTTGAACTCTCTGTGGGTTTTGTTCTTATCAGCATAAATGTTTTGCCTATCCTGGGCAGCTTTCAAATTCTACTTAATTTTTATCATTTGGTCCTCCATCTCCTTGAGAACCTCTGGCCCAACTACTACTCTATTAGTTGGATTATCCCAGCTCACTAGAGTATTTCACTTTCTTCCATAAAGTGCTTCAAATGGGATCATCTTCAACGATGCATGATACCCATTGTTGTAGGCGAATTCTACCAAGTGTAGGTAGTCTTCCCATGTTGATGGTTTGTCCATCACATACATTCTCAGTATGTCTTCTATTACCATGTTCACCCTCTCTGTCTGTCCATCAGACTCTGGATGATAAGTTGTACTAAAGTTCAAATTCGTTCTGAATCCTTTGAACAATCCTTTCCAAAAATTCGAGGTGAATTTCAGGTCTCTGTCAAACACAATTATTTTAGGAATTTTGTGCAATTGTGCCACTTCCTTTATGAATATATCAACAACATATATTGCCTTGTGAGTAGTTTTTAGTGGAATAAAATGGGCAACTTTTGTAAGCTTGTCCACCACCACCATGATCGAATCATGTAGTTTGCTTGTTCTGGGCAATCCCATAATAAAATCCATCATTACTACTTCCCACTTCCACTCAGGAATGGTTAAAGGTTGCAGCAACCCTACCGGGTGCCTATGCTCAGCTTTAACTTTCTGGCACTCCATACATCTGGCGATGTATTCAACGATCTCTCTCTTCATACCTGGCCAAAAGTAATGGCTCTTGACTGCTGCTACTGTTTTCTGATATCCAGGGTGTCCTGCATAAGGCACATTATGCATCTCCTGCAAAATCATATGTTTCAAGCACTAGACATTGGGTACAAAAATTATGTTCTTGTACAACAGTATTCCATCTGTTTCCAATTTATAAATTTCCATGTTCTGTGGCATCTTACCCTGTTGTAGCTTGGCTACCAATTCTATGTATTGCAGATCTACATTTGAAGCCTCTAGAATTTTGCTTTTAATATCAGTCTGATACATGTTAATGGTTGTAGCATGTAATTCATGCACCCTCCTGCTGAGTGCATCAGCCACTTTATTCTCCTTTCCTTTGATATGCTTGATCTCAAAGTCATACTCACACAAAAATTCCAGCCACCTACTTTTTCTAGCATTTAAGGTTGGTTGATCAAACAAATATTTCAGACCGTTATGGTCTGTTCTGAGTTCAAACCTCCTTCCCATGAGGTAATGTCTCCATTTCCTTAGAGCATGAATGATTGTTTCCAACTCCAAATCGTGAGTGGCATAGTTCTTTTCGTGCTCTTTTAGCTTCCTGGATTCATAACAAATTACAGATCCATTCTGATTGAGAACTCCTCCCAACCCTTCTTTACACGCATCTATGCACACTTGGATATGCAATCCTCAAGATTGGAGTGTTGGTTAACAGTTGCTTCAATCACTGGAAACTTTTCTCACACTCTTTAGTCCACTGAAACTTTTCCTCCTTCCTTTGCAAGGAAGTGATAAGCTGAGCTATCTTTGAGAACCCTACGATAAACCTTCTGTAATAGCCCGCTAGACCCATAAAGGATCTAACTTTTGCCACATTCCTTGGCGTTGACCATTCTCTAATGTCATCAACCTTCTCAGGATCCACGACGATCCCTTCTTCTGAAATAATGTGCCCCAAGTAATGGATCTGCCTTTGATAAAACGAGCATTTACTCAACTTGGCATACAACCGGTGTTCTCTCAACACTTGCAGCACCATCCTCAGGTGTTGTTCATGCTTTTCCTCTAACTTGGAATACACCAAAATGTCATCTAGGAAGACTATGAAAAACTTGTCTAGATAGTCCCTGAATACACCGTTCATCAAGCACATAAAAATAGCAGGTGCGTTCGATAGCCCAAACGGTACCATTGTGAACTTGTAATGACCATACCTTGTTCTAAAGGCAGTCTTGTTGATGTATTCATCCTTTATTCTTACCAGGTGATATCTCGATCTGAGATCTATCTTTGAAAATATTTTTACACCTTTCAACTGATCGAAAAGATCGTCGATCCTCGGCAGAGGATACTTTTTCTTGACAGTTATTTTGTTCAACTGTCTGAAATCAATGCATAGCCTCAACGTCCCATCCTTCTTCTTCACGAATAGGACCGTGGCACCCCAAGGTGATACACTTGGGAGAATGTACCCCTTCTTTAGAAGCTCTTCAAGATGCAATTGCAACTCTTTCAGCTCTAGCGTACTCATTCTATAAGGAGATTTCGACACTGGAGTTGCTCTAGGCATCAAATTTATAGAGAAATCGATATCTCTCTTCAGAGGTAGTCTGGGTACCTCCTGAAATACATCTTCAAACTCTGTTAGTACCACATGGTATCCAATACTTGGCACCTTATCCTTAGGCGTTTCCCCCACTTGGGCTGCAAATAATTGACAACCTTTTCTATAGCACTTCTTCAGCTGTATTGTTGAGATTTCTCTAGCAACCATAGCTCTGGGAATTCCTTGGAATATTTTCTGATTCCCCTCCTCATCCAGGCATGTAAATTCCTTGTTACGATAGTCCAGGAGGGCATGGTATTGGTCCAACCAGTCCATCCCAATTAAACAGTCATAAGAGTCTAAAGGAAGAATATTCAATTCAACCTTCGTGCTCAATCCCTTCATGTCCACCGGACAGGACTTAACCAACTCAGTGACTTTACTCTTGGTTCCTGTAGCCAACTGCACTAACCAATACTTTTCATGTTTTCTTCTTGATAAATGCAAATTTTCCACCACTCTAGGATCTATATGACTATTGCTAGCCCCTGAATCAATTAAAATAATAAATGGTTGGTTGTGAATCATACCTTCCACTTCAATCATGTGTGCCTGAAATTTAGCTTGCTTGTTGTCCAGGGCCACATAGATCCTTGGCATTCTACTGCCCATGTCCTCCACTGTTTCATCTTGTTGAACATTATGGGCAGCTCTTGCTTTGCCATTTTTATGGGGACAATCTTTGTACTTGTGGTTCCTTTTACAGCCCCAACACTGAATGGGCGTCTGTCTCAGCCTTTGTTCCCCTAATTCGGCCATTATCGTCTCTCTAAACGATGGATGTCCTTGAGGACTATTTCTAAAAAAGGGAGGTTTGTTTCCATGTTGCCTATGTTCTCTCTTAAACTTCTTCTAGTCATCCCAAGCCTTTCGAAAGGTAGGCTTTTATCTTTGCTGCTCATATAAGCATTTTTCTCTTCTTATTGTTTCTTCCATAGTCTTAGGATCATCATACTGAATCTTGTCACCAATGGGAGGTGGCAGTCCACTTAGATACCTCTGAATCTTGACAGCCTCATCTTTGATGAATGGAACATACTTCAGTAATTCCAAAAACTTTTGTTTGTATTCATCAATGGTCATGCTGCCCAGCTTGAGTTCGAAGAACTCCTTCATCTTTTTGTCATAGTATCTTTTAGTCAGGTATTTCCTCTCGAAATACCTCTTGAATTCCTTCCATGTGATATCTTTCTCTCTAATGTGTTGCACCTGCACAAGTTGATCCCACCACATGGATGCTTTTCCTTTTAGTTGATACATCGCAATTCTTCCTTCTGCATGAGAGGAATAATTCTGCAGTTGGAAATATTTCCTCATGCCAAGCAACCATGTTTCGGCATCTTCCTCTTTCTTATGTTCTCCATCAAACGTAGGAGGATTAATCTTGTTCATCTCCCCTTTCAATTCATCCACTCCAGATCTTCGGTGTTTTATGGTAGGGGATGGGATTAACTACTGTGTGATTCCTTATCGAAATTCTTTGGGGAGTGACAACGATGTCTGCAACCACTCCTCGATCTTCTTTTTCTCTCAGGGGTCTTGTGACTCCCTGTTTTTCTTGTGTCACTCTCCTTTTCCAATTTCCTTTCTATTCTTTCCAGGTTCTTCAACATCTTTAAGTTGAATTCACCATGTCGATCCCTGACCCTCATGAGATTTCGGTTATCGACTCGGCAAGCTTGGGCTTCTTTCTACAATCTTTCAATGATTTTCATCACCTGCCCTTCCTTATCCAATTATCTTCCATGCCCATAGGAGTTCGATCCTTCGACTCCCAAGTTGACTTCCCTTCCTTCTCTTTCCTTCTCTGGATTGGAGGTGATCCACACCTCTTCCATTTCTATACTTGGCATCGATTCATGGCTGTCCTGACACTCGTTGAACTCTACACACACAACGTGCAGTCAACCAAAGTTTTTTAGGCCTTAAACCCTTAATAAAACTACAACATTCATAAACCAACGCGAATAAGAAAATGTTTCGATTCCATGAATTTTCTGAGCTCTGTTTGGCTCTACAATTTCCGGCGATAGCCCCCATTTTCTTAGTCCCCAACCCATGCATCCACGGGCCGTGATCAAATGCTAAACTGCTAGGTGCTACCAGGTTCTCCAAACAAAAATTTGGGTTTCAGGATTTCGGGGCTTCGAGGTTTCAGGTTTCATGGTTTCGGGGCTTTGAGGTTTTGGGTTTGGGGGTTTTGGTCCTAGAGATTCTCGCAATCACTTCCCTCTCCAACTCCCGACTTCCAAAAATTTGATTTCCTTACCCTTCGGGCCCACAACACAGCTATCGCCCACCAAGGTAGTGACACATGGTGTCCTTAAGAAGGTCCACCTCACTCCCAGCGATGTTAAGGGGCCCAACTACTTTTACTTTTTGTTTCAGAGTTTTGAGCATCAGGAGTTTGTGCATCTACACATATTGAAATTTCATTTGCCAAAATTATGAAATTATAGTCTATTCATCTACTTGATCCAATGGTCAAGTTCCTCTCCTATGATCTACGGTGTAGATCGTTTTGGGATTTCGGGGTTTCAGGTTTTCGGTAACCAGGATTTCATGATGCAGTGACTCCAAATCTCTTTTCACTTCAATCCCCAAATTCTGATACACGAGTTCTTGTATGAGATCCAACGATCCTCGATGATTTGGATCTAACAGTCCAGATCTCTCCTATGCTTACACCCATCAAATCTCTTCAGCCCTAACTTCCTCGCTAGTTGGCTGGATCTGACGACTCATGGGATTTCGACACTTCTTCCTAGAAGCACTCCACCGTCTGATTCTACCCTTGTTAATCTCTTTCGTGATTTAGGACTTGGAGTGACCAAGAATTTGGTCTGCGCTCCAAGTTCACGCTCCCTGAATTCACGAAATGATCCAACACCTATGGTGTGGAGTTCTCTCTCTCCCTATGGCCATGTACCACATCGACTGTAGTTTTATAATACTGCTACACCTTCTGAGCTTTGTAACATGGTCGAGTAGTTCGTTGACACTCAGAAACATTCTGAGGTCTAAAATTAGTCCTCCAGACACAATTTATTCTCAAAACCTCGGTCCAAAGACCACTTATCTGGCCCATCCAGGCTCAGCGTTGAAACTAGGCTCTGATACCAAACTGTAACGTCCCCCAGCCACTGGCCGGGAAAATGCTACTGTGCGGAACAACATCCTTCTCATGCTTAATTAATAACATGCATTTAAATCAAATTAAACACATTTAATCAGAGTAAGCACAAGATTACTGATAACATAATAATCCCTGACATTAAAAATAATTCATATGCACAATAGAATACATGATACATATAAGCATCACAAGCATGCAAAACATAATATTAAGCATAAGTTGATACTTATCTTTGAAAATGTGGTAATTCCACCGACCACATGCAGGCCTTCCATGAATCTCCTAGCCTTAGACCACACTGCTCATCATGCTCAGTAGTGGGTCACCCCCGAGCTGGGACTAAGCTCCACCCAAGGCAAGGAATCCTAGTCTAGGCTGAGGTTACAGGGAAAATTGCACAGAGAAACTAGAAGGATTCTCTCCAGGACCCTTCTTACGCCCACTACTCATGCACTCTCATTACCCACATGCCTGTTCCACCCAAGAGTATACACCTTCACAAGAAGAGTCCATCGATGCTTCACCTCCCTCTCTGGGTCTTGGCAATAGGCCAGATCAAGAATTCTTAGAGCTCTGTAGTTGGTGTTGGACTCTCTCTGGGAGAAAACCACTTCCCAGCAAACTCTCTCACCTGGAGAGAGCTGCTCATAGGCCTAACAACCTGCCTCTTCAACTCCGTTCCAACACAAGGAGGACAACAACAATGTTTCAACATTCATTCACAGATGGATGACAACAACAACAGTTGATGGGCATCGCACCGCAGGTAGCAACAACCCACGCTAAAACACGGCACGGCTAAGGAGATTACCCTGGTGTTGGGTTCCTTAGAAGACACAAAATGGTTCATGAATGAATTGTGTGGCCACAACAGCCCACAGTTATGACACCACATGGCTCAGAAAAATACGGGATACTTGGACTTCCTCGGAGACGCATATCAGTCCGTCGGTTTTCCCACGGGTTTCAGGGTGTGTGACCAGGAAACAATGCAGATGCACATGCAGAGGAAAAATGGGTTCAGACAGGCATCGTGGGAACTCAGGCAGAGGATGACAAAATGACCAACCCCCTCCATGGCTGACTTATGTAGTTTTTAACTGCATGTGCCTAGGTCGACACATGTCACCCATGAAGCTGCATGCACTCCATCAGCATGTGTTCCTCCCCGAGAACTTAGGACAAAATATATATTTCACATGGATTTTTGGAATAATATTAAAATATTATTCCTAAGGACTTAAGCCCCTAGGCTCAACACTTAGCCTCTCTTTCCAACCTTCCAGCCCCCAATCTCTTACCCATTCTGTGGAAGCTTAGTCCCCCATCACTCATTCATCGTGGTCGGTCTGCACGCAGCGGTGTTTATATTTTTATTAATGTTTTGCATGATTACATATACAAAAGCAGGCTCCCAGCCTTAACACTTAGTCTCTCCAGCCTAATAACACATAAGCCCACCAACTTATATAAACTTGGCTCACCAGCTTATAAAACATAATTACAATTCATAATGCAAGCTTTATACTTCATAGACATGATTTATAACAGGGCTTGGCCTTGGAAACATTACAATGGGTGTAAATCCTCTTACTCCCTAGGGCATGCAAATAAAACTAAGGTAACTCTAGGAGGGTGTACACCCTTGTACTCCTCCTAGAAACCTTGCAATAAATGACTTGTAAACTAGCAAATGATATGAATCTTGATGGAGGGTGTATGCACTCATCCTCCTCCTAGGGTTTCAACCAACAATAATCAAGAAACAAGAAAAAAGAACCAACAATTGTAGATTTTACTTACCAATTTCAAGAGAGATACAAGATCAAACCCTAGTTTTACCAAGCAATGACCATTCATAAGCAAGAGAAGAAGTATCCAAGAGGTGTGCACCAACTTATCTCAATAATTCACCAAGAGAGATCACCAAAAATCATTTGCACAAGAGTGAGATACCAAATTTCTGAAGTAGGGAGAAAATTTCTTCCATAATAGTTTTCTCACAATGGGAGAGCTATGATAAAAATGATATAGAAGTGATCCTTATGTATACAAATCCTCCTAAAAGTGTTTGTCCTCTTAATTTTAGGGTAAACCACAAAGTAAGGGGCCAACAACCCTTACTTTTCCCCTTTAAATTTTAAATTTGATTTTTCACACAAGAAACCCTGAAATAAACATGGCATCACCCTTCTAGCACAACGATTTGGCATTAAGATGAGGACGTTTGTCTTGAAAATGACATGTTGGGCCTCCAAAGGCCTTCTCCTCAAGCGCTATGGTCTTCTTCATCAAGTCAAGGTATTCTTCTCCATCAAAGATGTCAAGTTTCAACAAACAACATCACCACCACCAAAACCCTATCCCTAGGGTGACGTCAAGCCCCTCAAGTGTGACATTTTGGATTCAAGAGAAAGACATTGGGATGGAAATGGGGTAGGATAGATTCTCCAAGGTGGTTTTTCAGGTCTCCAAAGGCTATCATCATTGTATGGTGTATGGGCTGTGGTATCCAACCTATGGGATTCAAACCACGAGGAATCCCAAGCTAGGCTTGTTCTTCCAAATCTATCCACCAACTAAGCCCCATAAAGACAATGAATACACCCTCCAAGGATCTCAAGTCAAATGCATCATGATAAGTACATCAAGTTAATAAAATATCCATCTAAGCATGTACATCAACACTACCTCATCAAAATAAACGCATGCTCAAAAACCTAAGGCAATTTTCCAGGTTTAGGTATGGGACGGTTGACAAAGTGACCTATTGGGTGAATCATATCTCAAATTTAGGAGTGTCTCCCAAGTGGAACCCTCTCTAGGTCATGTGGAAAAAGTGACATGGATGGGGGAAAGACTTTTGGGCATGGGGTTCATGACATACAAGGGATCATAGTATCTCATTTATGGGTGCCTTTGTAGAGGGTGTGTTGCACCTTTGTTTTCAATGCAACCTTTCTCCAAGCCCATTTATTGTCTTTTGTTATTTTAATATTTTTCTAGGTTGGAAAAAATGTGGGGATTCTACCTAAGAATGAAAAACATTGCCCACACATGCTCCACCTTGGTTGGCATATTATATTAATTATTTTTATGGGTCCCATCAGTTTCTTATGAGAGACATTTCATTCTCCTCTAGATCCCTAGGTGAGCATCTAGAAGGTTCATGATTGGATTTTATCTTTGCTAGCTACAAGCCTCTAGGAATTCAACCCCTTCTTCCCATGAAATGAGGGACAAACCCTTCTTGGGTCAGTACACCCGAAAATCCCAAAAGATAAGAAGATGAGGGGGTGAAGTGTGGAAAGTGGAAAGTATGGTCAGTAATGGTACGATGACTTATCAAGAGGATCTCCTAGTGGAAAACATATCCCTAAGGGTGGCCACTTACTAGGGAGCAATGTCAACCACCAAGGTGAAACAAGGCAAAGAGAATAATTTCCAAGCAAACATTACATAATCAAAAGAAGTTTAAAATGAAACAAACTCAAATGCCTCAAATATTGAAATGACACTCACCATAATATTTGACTTGTACCTCATGGAGTAAGACCCAATGTCTTCTGGAAGCCATATGATGTGATGGATATTCTCATGATGAACTTGAGATCTATGGTGGTAAAGTGGGCCTCTATCTATGGAAGTGGACATTGATATTCAAGCTATCTCTTGGTACTCCATGTCTGCAATGTGAGGGCCTTGAGACATCATCTCCTTAGTTATCCCTAGGAATTGGGGATAACAATGCAATCATGGTAGTTGTGGAAAACTTGAGCAAGGATACCCACTTCTTTCTGGTAAAGTCCACCTGGAAGGAAATAGATATTTCCAGTATATTCATGAAAGAAATATTCATACTGCATGGGATGCCTAAGGAAATTATATATGATAGAGATGCAAAATTCACCTCAAAATTTCAGAAATCTTTGTTCACTGTGGAATGTAATTGTTGTTTAGTACAACCTACGACCCTCCAACTGATGGGAAAATAGAGAGGGTAAACTGAGTGTTGGAAGACATGTTGAGGATGCATGTGATGCATCAGCCCAAGAAATGAGAAGAGTATCTACCTATGGTAGAATTTTCCTACAATAATGGTTACCAAGAATCTTTGAAAATGAGTCCTTTTGAGGCCCTTTACGGTAGAAAACGCAATATCCCAATTAGTTGGGATAACCCAATGGAAAAAATTACACTTGGACCAGATATGTTAATGGATTTGGAACAACAAGTAATTCAAATAATTAAGCGATGCACAAATTGGAAATTTTTCACTTCAAAGGAATCAACTCCTATAACACCCATGTTTCCCCTAGTCTATAAATATAATCATTATTATGACAAAACCTTAGAAACATATTTTATGTGATCAAGGAAAAACAATGGACCTTGCTTTTTTTTATTGTATATATTTTATTTTAATATAATAGAGAAATGTTGAGCTACTATTGAAGGGATGGATTTCACAGGTTACAATGTCATGAGAGGAATGGTGCAGGAGGTAGGAATTTACTGATGGAGATGAATCTTCCAGGAAGTACCTTGTCTAATTAAAAATGATACAGACCTGAACTTTCCTCATCCCTGAAAACTGACTATCAATCAAGCTGGTAGTTGGAATACTCCCCTGGGAAAGTTAAGGAAGGATGGGAAAGGTACCATCAGGAAACTCCTAACATGACCCATGAGATCCTAGGGAGGAGAATATAGGAAAAAGGAGGGCGTAGGGATAGATAAAAAGAAAACACACACAAATGGGGATAGAGGGAGAGCAGTTTGAGATAGATAGGGAAGAGCATTTGCAGAAAATCCCTCGAAAACCTTGAAGACATTCTCTCGTGACAACGTACCCTGGCTCGAGGGTGGATGGTTGTATCATAGCAAAACACAACCTTGCCTATGGTTGGGTGAAGAGCGGTTCACCATATAGAAATGGCCGACATATCTCATAAATTTTAGATAAGTGCCTTGTATTGATTCTATGTATTAATTAGAGAGTATGAATGGATTTGATGAATCTGTATAATGAATTTGAAGTCTGACTACGTAATTCTGGAGATGGCATGTATGTACGAATGAATATATATCAATATGTGAAGCATGTGTCTTAGTTATATATGGTCTATGTATCTATAGAAATAACTGCTAAAATAAATTTATAAGATGTTTTTTTTATTGGTAATGTGGGAGGGAGTATGCATGATTGTATTTGTTTATATATATATATATATAGGTATAAGTGTATGCCCCTGTGTGGTGTGGTATTGAAATTTTGGCAGTGCACGAATACCCTGGAGTATGAAAAAAATGAGGGACCCTGAGTGAGGAAATGAAATGCCTTGGAACCCAGGAAAAGAACTCTCCAAACCCTAAAACCCTATAGGAGAATGTGAGAAAAAACCTCGTGAAAATGGCTAAGCCTATACTCAGACTGTTAAGCCAATGGAGCAACCCTAATTCACTTCAGAGGATCATGGTCATAGATTTGGCACGATGATTAAATCTTGGCCCTTTATCAGGAAAATGTCCAGATAATATCTCAACCATTGATCCAGTGGAGTGGAGAGATCTTGACCCTCCATCGACGTTGAGTATGAATCCCATGGAGTGTGCACTTTAAATTCAACAAGGTTCGTTGATCTATAGGAGAGTGTCCATGGATGATCTTGGACCATTATATCCATTTTGGTTAATACGGTTGGAGTCCCATGGCTGGTGTTGTAACCTAGGTCTGCACCCTTTCCCCTCCTCTCTCATTTCCCTATGCCTTCGTCGAATTTTTCCTGTTTTGGTTGATAAAGTCAGTTTCCCATCTGTTCTATGACTTGGTTTTCCTTATTAGATTGCTTGACTGATTCTTTGCGCCGAATTATTTTTGTTTTCCTTGAAAGATAATTGCATGTATGGTTTGATCTTGAAGTACTTGTCATCATGTTTTCCACTAATTGAGAATGCAGCAGGCCCACCAAGCCTTTCTTGTGCACATGAGACATCTAAGTATGCCAATTCCTTTGTATGCATAGTAAACAACCATGAGAAAAAATGCATCATTTAGAGCAGTCCATTTCAGGCTTGAAATACAAGCAAACAAATAGGTTCAATTTTCAGTCGTCAGATCAAGCAAAGATTAAGTCACGACCGTCAGATCTCATTGGAGAGAGATCGACGATGGGGAGGCATTGTGGGGATCAGAAATCAAATTAAATTTTATGCAAGTTGTGAGCTCGCAATCACTCAAGATCATTGATCTTGATGGATCAAAAAATCAACGGTGCATATCGATCCCGCTACAGACGAGCATCTTCGATTTTTGGAGATCGGGAAGGAAATTAAAGAGTGAGCGAATTGAGTCTCTGCAATCACTCGTGGTCATTGATCTTCAAGCAAGGGACACATGCACAACGATATTGTACTCTGGGAGGAAACAAGCAGAAGTTGAGTGAGTAAAGGACTCCTAAAGGCCCAAAGCTCGGAGTTCATCCAAACCATCCATCAATGAGGACACGCGGCGCCAGATCTCTCACTTCAGAGACTTAGCACTCTAGAAGGTTTGTGGAGAAAAACACTAGAGAAAGAATTACCTAAATTCCCGAAGTAAATCTCAGTCATCCAAATCAAGAGGACACGTGGAGGCAGATCTCTCACTTCAAAAATACGACACTTCAAACGATTGCGCAAGCAAGCAAAAGAAAAATCTCAAAGGTTGAACTCTCAAAGTGAATCTCAGATGTCGAAAACAAGAGGACACATGGATGTAGGCCTCTCACTTTAGAAATATGACACTTTGGAGGATTGCGCAAGCAAGCAGAAGAAAAATCTCGGAGGCCGAACTCCCAAAGTGAATCTCAGTCGTCCAAATCAAGAGGACATGTGGAGGCAAATATATCACTTCGGAAATACTGCACTTCAGAGGATTGCATGAGAAAGAAGAATAAAAATCCTGAAGTGAATCTCAGTCATCCAAAACAAGAGGACACATGGAGGCAGATCTCTCACTTTGAATATACAATACTCTGGAGAATTGTAAGAAATATGCATTGAAAAGGGCCGAAGCCCGAACTCCTGAAGTAATTGTGGACCATGAATCTAAAATCAACAAGAACCGTTGATCTTTGCAATAGGTAAGAAAGAAATATCACCTGAAGTCCGGAGACACATGGCACTCATACGTCTGGACACATGACATTCATTTTAGGACGCCACGTCACTCTGGGCCCGTACTACTATGGGAGTTATACAAAATTTGCATCCAAATTGGTGACATCGCTAAATCAGTTAGGGAGTTCTAATATGGCAGACGGATAGAACTTTAGTAGGGGCGCTTAAGTAACAGGGTCACCCAGATCACAGATTGTGACAAGACCGAGGAAACACTTCATTGCAGGGATGAAAAATGATTGAACGCTAATTTTCCAGAGCGGTCTCGCAATCAAAACCATGGTATATTTTATGAGGTACATGGAAGTTGGTGGTGTATTGTAGAGGTCAGAGCATTGTGGATCCAAACCACCCTTGACAGCTTCTGCAATCACGTGATTATATGATGTTAGGTCACCACATCACTTCGGAAGATTTTCACGCTGCACATCCAGTTGTCTTCAGTGGCCTCCAACAGCGCGTATGCATGCCATGATCAATGAAAAACTCAGCCCTATCACTTCAAATCAGTTTTTTCCACATTCTCAATTCATTCCAGTGCTCACATCAGTCCAGTGTCATCACTAGTGTCAGTTTTCAATTATTCAATTCAAGAATCTTTTAGTTTAAAAGAACAATAAGTGTTATTTTGTGTGTGATAAGAACCACTCTTTTGAGTAAGTCAAGTGTGAAGTATACATTGTTGTATTCCATTAGTGTTTTAGTCAAGTTAATAAGTTGTTCTACAACTATTAATGTAGAGTTAAGTCTCAGTCCCAGATGGACGAGAGCCTCTACAACCATGATAAATATGCAGTTTTTGTATGTTTTGAGGATTCAATTTTTGGGAAAGGATAGCAATACATCAGACTGGCTGGACTTGTTCTATGCATGGATTAAAGATCTCTACCTAGTGAATATACTCTTGATGACAGTGTTTCGTTCAAATCTTCAAGTGTTTTTATCTTATCTTGAATGTAGTTTTGATTTGTGCAAAGTACATTTCATTTCCTTCAACTATTGTATAACTTGTCTTTATTGATATGCAGCCTCTGAAAAAAACTAATGCTTGGTGAAGATTTTTTTTTATTGCAACCTGTGGGATCAATTGCATTTTGATACATGTTTAATTTCTTGAAATGATATTTTAATTATTGAACTTCTTGCAGCGGATTATTCATTGAGTAATTTGTTGTTTCCCTTTGTCTTCTAGTATTTCACCTGTATGACATTAGTGTGCCACCAGCGAAGGAGGACCCTCATCCATATAATTTTTCCAGCTCAACCATGCTCCTGTATTGGTAAAACAAACCCTCTAACTAAACCAAAAAAAACAAATTATCAAAAGAATAATCATCCCAAAACTTGAGGTGGCCTAGCTTTTCCCTTTAGCCTTCAGGTGCAGACTTTAGGACCAACATATTTTAGCACCGTTGTCAGGGATTAGAGTAATGAGATATATTTCCCTGGGAGAATGACAACGATCAAATATGATCTTTGATGGTGAAAAAAGACCAGACACTTTTAGACTGCAGATCATTCACCTGGCAACCCCATGGTTAACGAATCCAGTGGCGACTCCACAGTTTTAAGAAGTCATATTTTCATATGGAAGCCATCTTGTCTTGGAGGTTTTCTCCTTTTAATTTCTTTGTTGTTCCTGGTTTTCCAAATATTGTTCCTACTATAGATGAATGGGGTGATTACCTGCCTAGATTTAGAGAAAATAAAGATGATAACCCTGCAGATCATTTGCTTGATTTCCATGAAGTCATGCACCAGTTGGGTATACATCATGAGGATGTTTTGATGAATATTTTCATGTACTCATTATAGGTATATTCTCCTGAGTGGTATCGATCCTTACCCTCTTATATCATTTCCTCCCTGGAACAGTTTGATGTTGCATTCAATGATCATTGTAAAAGGTTTTTTCCAGCTGATTTACTTTGTGAAAACTGTTGTGAAGAATTTCAATCTTATATTCAACAATCCATTATTAGTTCTTCTAGCAGTATAGATGAAGGGGACGATAATGTTGAGGAAGATAAAGAAGATTCATTATCATTTGTATCTTCTTCCCATTCTATTATACAACATGATGACTTTCGATCAAATATGATCTTTGATGGTGAAAAAAGACCAGACACTTTTAGACTGCAGATCATTCACCTGGCAACCCCATGGTTAACGAATCTAGTGGCAACTCCACAGTTTTAAGAAGTCATATTTTCATATGGAAGCCATCTTGTCTTGGAGGTTTTCTCCTTTTAATTTCTTTGTTGTTCCTGGTTTTCCAAATATTGTTCCTACTATAGATGAATGGGGTGATTACCTGCCTAGATTTAGAGAAAATAAAGATGATAACCCTGTAGATCATTTTCTTGATTTCCATGAAGTCATGCACCAGTTGGGTATACATCATGAGGATGTTTTGATGAATATTTTCATGTACTCATTATAGGTATATGCTCCTGAGTGGTATCGATACTTACCCTCTTCTATCATCTCCTCCCTGGAACAGTTCGATGTTGCATTCAATGATCATTGTAAAAGGTTTTTTCCAGCTAATTTACTTTGTGAAAACTGTTGTGAAGAATTTCAATCTTATATTCAACAGTCCATTATTAGTTCTTCTAGCAGTATAGATGAAGGGGACGATAATGTTGAGGAAGATAAAGAAGATTCATTATTAGTTGTATCTTCTTTCCATTCTATTATACAACATGATGACTTTCAACATTCTTTTAAAATTGAAAATGATGATGAGAAGGCAATAAAGGTTGATGTTAAATCCTTAGTTTGAATTCCCAACAGAATGTTTTTCAGCTTTGTGTTCATGATGCAACTAGCGATAGTCATGACTATGATTGATTTGTTTCTCAATTTTTTTATGAATATTTAGCACATGTTTGTGATATATTTGAATTTGAACAAACTCAATTTACTAGTTATGAAGAGGAGCTACCAAATCCACATTTCAAATTTGCTTTTATATTAGATATGGATTTGCATTCCCCAAAAATCGTTGAGCAACAAGAAATCTATAAGTCTGAAAATGACCTTCTAGAACAAGAACAAAAAAAAACGGTCATGTAGAAGACATACTCTCTCAGTTCGAACAACCATATGATAAATATCCAGAGTGTTTTGTTTCCCTTAATGGTTGTGAAGTGTTTGATCTTAATGAGTTGTTTCAAGGAGAACATGAAAAGTATAATCTTATCAATAATGCAGATCTCATACAACAACAACTTTGTCTTCTCAACTAGTTGGAGGCTTTCCACGAGTTTCAAGATTCAATAACAAGTTGGATGGATTCTTGTTTTTCCAAAACCCCAAAGGTTGTAAGTTTTAGCATGATCATCATTTGCAACCGTAAGTACCAGATGCATGCTAACTTTTTGTCGCATTTCTTATACCCTATTTGGATTATTTTAAATAGTGACATGCACAGAGTCATGGTTCTCAGTCAAATGGTTTCTTGGTTTCATTGGAAATGGAATTACACATGATTGAGTTGGTTTTCAACTGAATAGAGTAGGTAGTAGGAGAATAATCTCATAGTTCGAGCATTTAATTTTAGATTTTTAGTTTGCATATTGTTTTTCAGTGTGTTGATTTTTAGTAGCTTGTTTGAATAAGATACTCCATAACCCAACAAAGGCACTAGCTACAGTTTCAAGTTTCAATAAAGACTCCATATCCCAAGAAAGGCATTGGGGTTAGCTTCAGCGTTAATTTTCAGAGATGCATGGTTGGCAGACAAAACAGAGGTAAGAAGAGGGAGGTGGAAGCAAGGTATTAAATTCAAAGGCATTGATCTGTTATTCTTAGCACCTCATAGGGAAGTGCTATCCTTGGTAGGATCTAATGTTGTAACCTAGGTCTGCACCCTTGCCCCTTCTCTCTCATTTCCCTATGACTTCATCAATTTTTTCCTCTTCAATTTGATAAATTCGGTTTCTCATCTGTTCAATGACCTGGTTTTCCTTATTGGATTGCTTGACTATTATTTGCGTCGAATTAATTTTTTTTCCTTGAAAGATAATTGCATGTCTAGTTTAAGATTGAAGAACTTGTCATCATTGTTTCCACTAATTGAGAATGCAACAGGCCCACCAAGCCTTTACTATGCACAGGAGACATCCAAGTCCACCAATTCCTTTGTATGCACAGTAAGAAACCATGAGCAAAAATGCATCATTTAGAGCAGTCCATTTTGGTCTTGAAATACAAGAAAACAAACAGGTTCAATTTTCAGTTGTCAGATCAATAAAATATTAAGTCACGACCATCATATCTCATTGGAGAGAGATCAACGGTGGGGAGGCATTGCAGGGATCAGAAAGAAAATTAAATTTTCTGCAAGTTGTGATACTGTAATCGCTTAGTATCATTCATCTTTTTAGATCAACAAATCAACGGTGCACATCGATCCTACTATGGACGAGCATCTTCACTTTGCGAAGATCGAGAAGGAAATTAAAGAGTGAGCGAGCTGAGTCTCCACAATCACTCGTGGCCATTGATATTCAAGTAAGGGACACATGTACGATGATTGTTAAGAACCTAAATAGATTTGCAAATATAATCACCACAAATACTAAATACACAATAGATCCACAAAACAAGATAGAAGAAACCACACTTTATTAGAAGAAAACCCTTGAGGTAGGGAAACATCGTGCAATGGATCCTATTATGGAAGGGATCCTCTCATTTTCACTTGCCTCTTCGAGGGGGCATCCTCCTATTGAGCTACTGCTCCAAATACAATAATTCTCTTCATGTCTCATTACATTGATTGAACCCCTTAATATAGTGCTACCATCACCTAAGAACATTCTAGAGGAGGAATCTTCTAGAAGTAGAACCTTCTAAGAAGTCATCTTACATTTATTATATATAATTACCCATTTATTATATCTAACTACCATAGTGGGCCTTATTTAATAATATAGTGGACCTAGTCCACCTTACATTGAATGACCTCCACTATTATCACTATGGGCCCTCTGGGCCCCCACACTACCCCTCTATCTACCTTACATTCCACCCCCCTTATGAAAGCGTTGTCATCAACGCTTGATGTACAACCATATACCAGGTTCCCATGGATAATTGTGGACCATAATGCTGAAGAAGACTGGAGAACCAAGGTCCCATGTAGAAAGGAAAGCCACCATGTTGAAGTAGTCCAACCACCATTGTAAGCCCGGGTCCCATGTCCAAGTGTTCATGTGAACTCCTCGTGGAAGATTTTGGAACCCAATAACCAACTCAAAATGATGCTCCAAAGACTCACACCTATCATGTGGATCCAATCAAGAAGATCCATCCACATAGTGGAAAAAGGTCGTAGCAGAATCTGGAAGGAATTATACCACTGTAGAATATGCAGGATGGACACTGTTAATAATCATTGGCTTTTGATTTGTCACATCGATGCTCTCTACAGAAGGTGGATTAGGGTCATCAAATAAAATATGAAAGTGGTTGTCATCCCAGAAATGACAACTATCCATATACCAATCATCACAATTGGCCTCAAAATCATACCAAGCATATATTTATTGATTATATTCATCTCTGATGTCTTCCATAAGAAATATCTGCTTCATCTTATCCAATGAATCTTGAATACTACAAAAACTATCATTGAGGCCATTTGCAAGGTCATGCAATCTAGCATCCAATGTGTCATATAATTTGGATTTGAATGCTTCAAGAATTCCCTTGAGGGTTTGAGAGGAAATAGTCATCTGATCACCCTATGAACTCTTCGGTCCCATAGCCATCACGAAAAAACCCAAAAATAGAACAATAACTTACTGCAAAAAATCGCGGCGTTTTCCGAAAAAACCCTGAAAATTTGTTGAATTTAAAATGCTCATAACTTCACTTCCTGGACTCCATTTCGGCTGATTTTTTTTTCGAAATTGGGTGAAATTGTGAGAGGAACTCAGATATGTAATTTTTTGGGGAAAAATCATCCTCCATATGCTACAGAAATAAGAAAAAAATCTCGCCGCCATCCGCGGAAAAAACCCTGAAAATTTGAAGATTTTAAAACTTCAATATCTTGACTTCCCGGACTCCGTTTTAGACAATTTGTTTTTCAACTTGGGTTTTTTTTTCAGAGGAAATCAGATCTACAACCTGTTTCTGCAAATTTTTCACAAAAATATATCGAAAATTTTTGGAATGTCGTGGCCCTTTTTTTTTCTTCTCCGAAAAAAAAATCTGCAAAAATAAAAAATATTTGTCCACAATGTCTGCCAAGGCAAGTTCTCTAATACCAATTGTTAAGAGCCTGAATAGATCTAAAAACATAATCACCACAAATAATGAATACATAATAGATCCACAAAGCAATATAGAATAACCATACTTTATTAGAAGAAAACCCTTGAGGTAGGGCAACACCGTACAATGGATCATATTATGGAAGGGATCCTCTCATGTTCACTTGCCTCTTCAAGGGGGAATCCTCCTATTGAGCTACTGCTCCAAATACAATAATTCTCTTCATGTCTCATTACATTTATTGAACCCCTTTATATAGTGCTACCATCACCTAAGAACATTCTAGAGGAGGAATCTTCTAGAAGTAGAACCTTCTAAGAAGTTCTCTTACATTTATTATATCTAATTACCCATTTATTATATCTAACTACCATAGTGGGCCTT
>ML817782.1:3917-15132 GCA_009831015.1 Picea engelmannii | reverse complement strand
CCCATTTATTATATCTAACTACCATAGTGGGCCTTATTTAATAATATAGTGGACCTAGTCCACCTTACATTGAATGACCTCCACTATTATCACTATGGGCCCTCTTGGCCCCCAGACTACCTCTCTAGCTACCTATCTTGTACTCCGGGAGGAAACAAGAAGAAGCTGAGTGAGTAAAGGACTCCTAAAGGATCGAAGCCCAAAGTTCATCTGAACCCTCCATCAACGAGGACACACAGTGCCATATCTCTCACTTCGTAGACTTGGCACTCTGGAAGTTTTTAAGAGCAAAACACTAGAGCAAGAATTACCCGAAGTTCTAAAGTAAATCTCGGTCATCAAAATCAATAGGACACGTGGAGGCAAATCTATCACTTTGAAAATACGACTTTTCGGAGGATTGTGCGAGCAAGCAAAAGAAAAATTCAAAATCTCGAACTCTGGAAGTGAATCTCGGCCATCCAAAACAAGAGGAAACGTGGAGGCATATCTCTCACTTTGGAAATACGACACTTCGGAGGATTGTACGAGCAAGCAAAAGAAAACTCCTGAATCTTGAACTCCCAAAGTGAATCTCGATCATCCAAATCAAGAGGACACGTGGAGGAAGATCTCTCACTTTAGAAATACGACACTTTGGAGGATTGTGTGAGCAAGCAGAAGAAAACTCTCGAAGACCGAACTCCCGAAGTGAATATCGGTCATCCAAAACAAGAGGACACGTGGAGGAAAATATCTCACTTTGGATATACGACACTCTGGAGGATTGAGAAATATGCATTGAAAAGGCCCGAAGCCTAAACTCCCGAAGTAATTGTAGACCATTGATCTCAAATTAACAAGAACCATTGATCTTTGCATCAGATAAGAAAGGAATATCACCTGAAGGCCCGAAGTCCTGAAGTCCCAGAAACACATGGCACTCATACGTCAGGACACATGGCATTCATTTTAGACTTCCATGTCACTCCGGGCCTGTACTACTCCAGGAGTTATAAAAACTTTTCATCTAAATTGGAACCATCGCTAAATCATATAGGGGAGTTCTAATATGGCTTATGGATAGACCTTTAGCAGGGCTCTAAAGTAGCAGGGTCACCGGGATCACATATTGCGACAAGATCAACGACCACACTTCATTGTGAGGATGGAAAATGCTTGAACGTTAATTTTCCAGAGCGGTCCCACAATTGAAACTATGGTATAGATTATGAGGTACGTGGCAGTTGGTGGTGGATTGTAGGGGTCAGAGCGGTGTGGATTCAAACCACCTTTGACAACTTCCGCAATCACTTTCTTATATGACGTCACGTCACCACATCACTCCGAGAGTTTTTCACGCTACACATCTAGTTGTCTTCAGTGGCCTCCAACAGCATGTGTGCATGCCATGATCAATGCATAACTCACCCATGTCACTTCGAATCAGTGTCTTCCACAGTCTCAGTTCATTCTAGCGCTCACATCAATCTAGTTTCAATGCTAGTGTCAGTTTTCAATTATTCAATTCAAGAATCTTTTAGTTTAAAAGAACAACAAGTGGTCTTTTGTGTTTGATAATTTTTAATATTATGGTAGCTTCGGGAGGTATGAACCTCTATTGTGACCTATGAAGAGATTAGAATACTCCGAAAGGAAGCAAAGAATTGAAGGAAACCCTAGTCAAGTTGACGGCTGGATAAATACATTTAATATGAATTTATTGATACCCAAAAGGAGAAGTTGGCCCCAGTTATCCTACCCAGTTCACTATAAATATAGGGCACTAGTTCTCATTATTCATCATCTCAATAGTTGTAGAGAGAGCCAAATCTGCACAGGCAGTTGCAGGCAATGGAAATTTTGGTGCGCAAGTTTCTGGGAGAGATGGGAAAGTGAGCACTAGCTTCTGGGTGGGATCATCTGTTCAACTTAGTTTCTGTTATTTCTTGGTGCATTAGCCTCTCTTGGCTATTGGATTGCTACTAGGATTCTCTTCTCGGTCAAGGTCAAGGTGCTCGAAGGGTGGCTTCGGCATGTGGTTGGGTGACAAGGGTATCGTCAATGGTAAAACGAGCACAATCTTCTATATTCTAACAGGTTATGGGCCCACTCCCCCTTTAGTCAACTAAAACACTGGAAGGAAGCATAACCACTAGATATTGAGCTCGTTGAGGAACTTCCACTAGGGTTACTAGCAGGAGCAACTTCCAAAGCACTGCAGCTAGGGTTACTAACAGAAGCAGTTGCAGAAACCCTAATTCTTAGATCTAGCACCTTATGATGGAGCATCTCGCTCAAGGAGAATATATTTAGATGTGCCCTAACTCAGCGCACCTATTGGATCTCTCAGAAGACAGAAATGATGAAGTTGAAGTTTTGGATCAAGGCATGACTAGTTACCAGTCAACCGAAGACATGTGTGAAACAATCAGTCTCTTACACTACTCAGAACTTACCAGGACAATTGAAGACGATATGTGGATAATCAACAGTGGAGCTTCCAGGCACATGATGGGAGATCAAGCTATACCCTCAAATCTAAATGAGAGAAAGACATCGTACAAAGTGGAGCTTGGAGACAAAAGCACTTACCCCATCAAAGGATTTGGACAAGCCTCCGTCAAGTTGGAATCAGTTAATCATGTTCACTTAAGCAATGTTTTATATGTACCTGGTTTAGAAAATAATCTTGTATCAATATCATGTTTAGAAGACAAAGGAAATAGAATAGCCTTCATGGATGGAAAGGTGTTATCATGGCATAAGAATTCCAGCATAGAAGATGCTAGGGTTATTGGAAGACGTGAAGGAAATATGTATAGACTACTAGAATGAAATGAAGAAGCTCTATTACATGACGAAGTCAACCCTAATGAGATTTGGCATAGAAGGTATGCTCATATCAATTATCAAGCATTACCTTTCCTCAGAAAAATGGTTGAAGGAATACCAGAATTGAAATCCACACACGAAGGAATCTGCAAAGGATGTGCTCTTGGGAAGAATATCAAGAAACCATTCCCAAGCAGCAACAATAGATTCAAGGAAATCCTAGATCTAATACACTCAGATGTTTGTGGTCCAATGCCAGTCAAATCTCTAGGAGGATCTCTCTACTACGTAACCTTCATAGATGACTATTCAAGAAAGACGTGGTTGTATCTACTAAAATCAAAAGACGAAGTATTCAACAAGTTCCAAGAATTCAAGGCAGAAATAGAAAACCTTACAAACGAGAAGATCAAGACATTAAGAATAGATAATGGAGGAGAATACACCTCGAAGGAGTTCATTGCGATCTGCAAATCAACAGGGATTAGGAGGGAGCTGACTGTTCCTCATAATCCTCAACAAAACGGTGTAGCAGAAAGATAGAACATATCTATCAAAAAACAGTAAAAGCCCTATTGAACGATCAAGATCTATCCATGTTTCTATGGGGAGAAGTAGTAATGATGACAATATATGTACAGAACAGAAGCCCTCATCTCATGTTGAAAGACATGACACCAGAAGAAGAATTCTCATGTAATAAACCTAACATAGAAAATCTAAGAATATTTGGATGTCCAGTTTACTCTCATATTCCCAAAGATAAAAGGAACAAACTAGAACCCTCAAAAAAGAAGGGGATATTTGTAGGATATAGTGATTCATCCAAAGCCTATAGAATATATATTCCAGAACAACACAAAATAGAAGTAAGCAGAGATGTAATGTTCAATGAAAGGATGGCCTTAAGAAAATCTATTGAAGAAACTATAGAAGAAGAAGAAATTGAAGAACCAAATGAAGAAAACACAGAAAGCGAAAATAAGGAAAAGGATCAACCTGATCATCCTATGGAGCCATGTGAGAACATTGATCCAAATAATATACCAAAGAACAAGAAATGACCAGCTTGCCTTGAAGCCACATTACAAGATGCATAAAGAATCAAGGTTCCAGAAGGAACATCCAGGAAGAGTAAAAGCCTGAAAAGATTCTCAAGTTATGCAGCATACATGACGAAGCTTCTAGATGAAGAACCTACTACATTCAAAGAAGCAGTCCAAAAGGGACAATGGAAAGAAGCTATGGCGGAAGAACATCAGTCCATTATGAAAAATGAAGTATGGAAAATTGTACCCAGACCTAAAGAAAAATTAGTGGTAACCTCAAAATGGGTATACAAGATCAAAAATGCAGCAGACGGAAGCATGGATAAATATAAAGCAAGATTCGTGGCCAGAGGGTTCTCCCAGAAGGAGGGAGAATATTATGACGAAACCTTTGCTCCGGTGGCAAGGTATACCTCCATCAGAGCTATCATATCTCTTACCGCTTCCATGGGATGGAATCTACACCGGATGGATGTAAAGACAACCTTTCTCAATGGAGCTATTGAAGAAGAAGTGTATATTGAACAACCTCAAGGATTTGAGGTACATTCCAGAGACACTCACGTTTGCAGATTGAAGAAAGCTCTATATGGACTCAAGCAAGCTCCAAGGGCTTGGTACACCAAAATGGACAACTATCTAACAAGACTTGGTTTCTCCAAGAGTCATGCAGATCCAAACCTTTATTACAAAGTCATGGATAACACACCTGTGATTCTACTATTATATGTTGATGATCTATTCATAACAGGTGAAGAATCTCTAATCATTCAGTGCAAGAAGGAATTAGCCTCTGAATTTGATATGAAAGATCTAGGTCTCATGCATTATTACTTGGGACTAGAAGTATGGCAGAAGCGTGGTGAAGTATTCCTTGGACAAGGAAAGTACGCAATAAAGATCCTTTAGAAGTTTGGAATGATGGACTATAACTCCATGGACACTCCTATGAATGCGGATATAAGAAAAGTGAAAGTCCCAGATTCCGATCCAGTAGATCCATCTCTATATCGACAGCTAATTGGATTATTGATGTATTTGGTAAATACTGACCAGATATTTGCTTTGCTATAAATACATTAAGTCAGTTCCAGGTGGAACCTAGACAAGAGCATTGGATAGCTACAAAGCATGTCTTAAGATATATTCGTGGGACGATAAAATATGGCTTGAGATATACCGCATCCAGTGATATCAAACTTCATGGATTCACAGGCTCTGATTGGGCAGGAAGTGCAAAAGACAGAAAGAGTACTTCAAGTATGTGTTTCAGCTTGGGCTCCGCTATGATATCTTGGGGTAGCAGGAAACAAAAAAAATTCGCACTCAGTACAATAGAAGTAGAGTATATGGCAACTTGTGAAGCATGCACAGAAGCAGTATGGCTAAGGAAGTTGATCTCCGGTTTATTTGATCAGACTCTAGAATCGACCATAATATATTGTGATAATCAGAGTTACATAAGATTATCCGAACATCCAGTGTTTCATGAAAGGTCGAAGAACATTGAGATAAAATACTACTTTATTCGAGATAAAGTCCAAGAAGGAGAGGTAAATATTGAGTATATCCCCACTGATGAGCAGACAACAGATATCCTGACAAAACCTCTATCCATAATCAAGTTTTCATATTTCTGAGAGAAGACGGGGATCGTGGAAATAACTCCCTTAGATAAAAGGGAAGATTCTCCAAGCTAGGAGAAGGTACGGAAAAATATTCTTGAAAAACATTTATTTTTCTGATTTGAATAACTCTCCAGTTAGGAGAGAGCATTGAAAACATTATTTATTATTATAATTGAAAAATAGTCTAGATTGGACAGATCCTTTCCTGTTCGGAAAGTGGATTGATATTTCTGATGGACAGTGACTTCCCATTGTAGTTAACATGGGAGGCAGACTGATTGTTGATGTATCATAGACAATGACTTTCCATTGTGGTTAACATGGGGAGTGGTCTAGGACAGTCATTCATCTTGGCAGTCACTCTAAGTAGTGGTCAAGTAGAATGGTCTGCCTCGCCAGACAGTCATTCTTTCGAAGTTCACAGTTGTGAGCAGTTTCGAAGAATGGTCTGTTTTGGAGGTTGATGTAAGACAAACATTCCTTAGGGTTATACATTCTCTCCAGGGTGCACTTTGATTAGTGTAGGAGGAATGGCCCAGGGTGGGGAATGGTCCGGACAGTTATTCCTTAGGGTTATACATTATCTCCAGGGTGCACTTTGATAAGTGTAGGAGGAATGGCCTAGGGTGGGGAATAATCCAGGCTCAACAATCAGGGACAGTCATTCCTTAGGGTTTATACATTCTCTCCAGGTGCACTTTAATTAGTGTAGGAGGAATGGCCCAGGGTGAGGAATGGTCCAAACATTTCTTAGGGTTTATAAATTCTGTCCAGGGTGCACTTTAATTAGTGTAGGAAGAATGGCCTAGGGTGAGAAATGGTCCAGGCTCAGAAATTGGAAATAATCATTCTTCCTTGTTTGAGAAGAATGGGGCAGATAGCCCATTGTTGATATTCTATACCGAGGGCAGATATTCTTCATTTCAGATCTCACAGACGTGAGTAAAAGATTGGCCCAGATGATTCAGTTTTTATCATAACATTGTTTCTATGCAAGTTGCTATCAGATGTTTGTTATGAAGAATATATGACAATAGATATACTACTGTGGTGGATTTGTTCCACTTTTTGTGACTATGTTTCATGGTTTGAGTAGTTGCGTACTACCTGAATAGACACAGGTGTGTTCTATCAATTGATATTGTACCAGTTGTCATAGGAGATTATCCAGTTGGATAATAATGACGGTGCTCATGTTGCTACCAGTCGAATGGTCTGTTGTGCTCAAGACCATACCTCTCTAACTAGGAGGGAGTGTTAATATTATGGTAGCTTCAGGAGGTATGAACCTCTATTGTGACCTATGATGATATTAGAATACTCTGAAAGGAAGCAAATAATTGAAGGAAACCCTAGACAAGTTGTCGGCTGGATAAATACAGTTAATATGAATTTATTGATACCTAGAAGGAGAAGTCGGCCCCAGTTAGCCTGCCCAGTTCACTATAAATACAGGGCGCCAATTCTCATTATTCATCATCTTAGCAGTTGCAGAGAGAGCCAAATCTGTGCAGGCAGTGGCAGTTTTGGTGCGCAAGTTTCTGGGAGAGTTGGGAAAGTGAGCGCTAGCTTCTGGGTGGGATCATCTGTTCAACTTAGTTTCTATTCTTGCTTGGTGCATTAGCCTCTCTTGGCTATTATATTGCTACCAAGATTCTCTTCTCGGTCAAGGTCAAGGTGCTCAGAGGGTGGCTTCGATCTGTGGTTGGGTGATGAGGGTATTGTCAATGGTAAAATGAGCACAATCTTCTATATTCTAACAATAAGAACCACTCTTTTGAGTAAGTCAAGTGTAAAGTATACATTTATTTAATCCAATAGTGTTTTAGTCAAGTTAATAAGTTGTTTTACAACTGTTAATGTAGATTTAAGTCTCAGTCCCAGATGGACGAGAGCCTCTGCAACACTGATAATTATGCAGTTTATGTATGTTTTGAGGGTTCGATTTTTGGGAAAGGATAGAAATACATCATACTAGTTGGACCCGTTATATGCATGGATTAAATCTCTCTACCTGGTGAATATACTCTTGATGACAATGTTTCGCTCAAATCTTCATGTGTTTTTATCTTATCTTGAATGCAGTTTTGATTTGTGCAAAGTACATTTCATTTCCTTCAATTATTGTTTAACTTGTTGTTATTGATATACAACCTTTGAAAACAGCTAATGCTTGGTGAAGATTTGTTTTTATTGCAACTTGTGGGAGAAATTGTGTTTTGATACATGTTTAATGTCTTGAAATGATATTTTAAGTATTGAACTTCTTGCAACAGATTATTCATTGAGCAGTGTTTTGTTTCCCTTTGTCTTCTATCATTTCACTTGTCTGTCATTAGTGTGACACCAGCCAAGGAGGACCCTCATCCATATCATTTTTCCAACTCAACCATGCTCCTGTCTTGGTAAAAAGAACCCTCTAACTGACCCAAAAAAAACAAATTATCAAAAGAATAATCATCCCAAAACTTGAGGGGGCCTAGATTTTCCCTTTAGCAGTCACGTATAGACTTTAGGACCAAAAACTAGAATGACCCTGGATGTCTAGGTGGAGGAAGTCTAAAAATGGAAATCCGAGGGACGATCTATGTGGTGAACCTACCTGGTTCACTAGTTAAATATTCCAAAATACTTGGAACATAATGTAGAAATCCATATAGGATAATAAATTATATATTGAATAATAAATGTATAAGAATATGAATGAGATATTGATTACAGTGACAATGTGGGCCATATATACCCATGCAGCGATGCCATTTCATTAATAGACATGTCTTTTGGATAAGACATGTCTTTTCATTATGATGTATTTAATTGTTATTATTTAATGATTATTTATTTATATTTGTATATTCTATATATATTTATGTTTGTTACAATCTAGGTCGTTCATCGGGGTAAGACCCATGATAAACCTTTGTCGTAGATCATAGTGGGTCTCGTTTGAATGATACCAAGTGAAGAGGTGATGTCTTCATGACATCTCATGATGACCAGGACCTCCAGCGTGTCCAAACATAACACATGTCAATCGGTTATTGAATGAAGGACTAATGGGGGAAAGCATTGTTAGACCCAATGCCCTTGAAGAATCACCCTTATCGATCGACTATTGGATCTAGGGGTGGGTATATCTCCATTTTCAATTGGAGGTTGTAGTAATAAGATAGAACCATGTTCAGGTTCCTAATAAGACTCTGTGGAGGAGACTATGAGAAATGATCTCGTTCATCGATCCATTAGGGAAAAAACTTGGAGTGATCATGACCAACCCTCGTAGTAGAGTATTCGGGGTCATTTGGGCCACTGAGGCAAAAACACCCTAAAGGTATGACTTTAATGGGGTAATCCTAATCATCCATTGGACCCAACTAAAAGAAATATTGATCGTGGATCTGGGTGATCCTTTGGGACGAGGCCAAGAGGAAGTGTCATCATGTGGATGACGATGAAATCCCTCCTCCAATGCACAGAGGACAAGTGTCACTACCTAAATGGACAAGCCGTGTACTTCTGCGATGATGTATACACCACATTAAGTGTATTTGGAGGTCCAAGTGTCGAGCATAGGTTATGCCACATGTCTTTCCAACATGTCATGGGGTGACAAATGTCTCGCTAGGAATGGGCTGAGACCAAGGGTCATACGAGAAAGGGGGCTAGGAAAACATATGCACTTTCCCCAAAGCATGTCTATCGGATCTCCAAAAGGAATATCTGGACCATCGATTAGTCGATATCAAAGAAGTCTCGAGCAACATATCTAGTTGTCGATCTGTCATGATGGAGGAGCTCTGAGTGGAGATCCTAACTGTCCATAGCTAAACACTTTGTGGAATGGAACAAAGAGTTTCACTCAGAGGGAGGAGCTTCGAGATGCAATCCTAACCATCAATATGTCAGGGAACTAGAAGCTCTAAGAGGATATCTGGTTCGTCTATCACTAAGAGTAATTTGGAATAGATCGGGGACGGGGGAGCTCCGAGGAGATATCCCGACCTTCCATCATGATGATCTTTTAGAATGGGTCGTGGTGATACATTTCGAGGGAGAAGCCCCGAGATGAGTTCTAGACCGTCGATCTACTAAGACTTAGGGAGTCTAGCAGTCAATCTAGACCATAAATATTTAGTTGAAGGCTTACGGGTTTGGCGTGGATGGTTCCACATGTTATAATACAAGTGGTGCCACACATCGATCACAGGAGGTGCCACATGGAATAGTGTTTTGGCACCTATGGGTGAACTTCTATGAGGAATATGAGTGCCATGTGTAAGGTGGCGATAATGCCATGTGTCATACAGAGATAGTGTCACATGTCGAAAGGATTTGGCGTGTGGAGGAGAAAATTCCCATAGAAGATCTCGACCCTTGATCGAGATGGAGGTTGCGATGAATAATATTTGTTGATAAGTGTCAGAGTATGTAAGGTAACCAATCATGGGAACACCCCAATAGGAGGCTCCCAATAGAAATGGAAGTAGGAAAGGTGTGATGTGCCAATGCCATGTACACGCCATTTAGCCTGGTGCAAGCACCAGGAGATCCACGTCGACATCCTATGGGAGGACAAGTGTGCTAGGATGCCACATGGATGACAAAAGGCAGGGATATGGCCACCAACTGCGAGGGGCCATAAATTTGGACCCGTAACTCAGATTCAATCAAAATCATAGTCGTTGGAAAGCTCTTGACTATCAGAAGATGATGTTGTCATCGAAAAGGAAGTTTGGAGTGCTTTAAGGGGAAGAAAATTTTGATACCCCATTCCCTTAAATGCTACTTAGAGGGTTTAGCTTGTTACAACTCCATTGGCCTTGCAACACCCCATTACCACTAGTAGTCCCTTTTGCAAATGGGGGATTGAATTTATGGAGAGTTAACCTATGTCCGATAATGGCCATAAGTACATTACTATGGTTATTGATTACTTTACAAAGTTGGTTGAATCCATCCCAACATTCAACAACATGTCTTATAGAGTGACTCACTTTTTTTCAATCGTTTCATCACTCACTTTATTGTCCCTAATAAATTTGGATTTGACCATGGTACACACTTCGAGAATGAAATATTCCAAGCATTAAATTTTCATTTAGGTTTTTTGCACAAGTTTTCAACTCCCTACTATCCATAGGATAATAGCCAAGTTGAGGCTATTGATAAGGTCCTAAAAATGCATATACCATCAATTTGCAAAAAAAATTCTATCTTATCAAAGACATGAAGTTCTATCAATTTCCAAAAAATTCTAACTTATAAAGACATGAAGTTCTTGGATGATGCATTTCACTAAAAATAATTACCTAGTTAAGCAAAATAATTGCCTAAAAATGAATCCGAGTGGGTTAGCTCAAGTGAATGAGGTTTCGATGTCAAATCCCAAGAGACTGTATAAGGCCCCACTTGATGTCCTCACTGGGTTAGGCCCAACAATTCCAAAAAACATCTAACTTCTCAAAGACTTGAAATTCTTATAGAATGCATTTCACTAAAACAATTACCCCTTTTGCTATGAATTTTCTTATAATGGTGAAAATCCTTTGTGAATTAGTGGCTCATCTTCATTATTTATTGATGATTGTAATCCCCCAATACAAATTTTAAGTCTATGATGAATCATTCTACACCTACCACCCCTTGGACCTCATTTATTGTTTCACCCTCAATACAATAATAAAATGTAAAGATCTATAAAATAGAAATTATCTTTTAAAAAAA
>ML817781.1:76721-94128 GCA_009831015.1 Picea engelmannii | reverse complement strand
GATGTATTGAGTTATATGAAGGTACATTCGATATGCGTTATGGTATGTTTGGCAATGGTTAATGTGATATGGGGTGGCACACTTGGCAAGTAATGGATGTTAGTTTCGATGCATAGATTAATTGAATGGATTAATGGATGGTTGGCTGGCGTGTACTAAGTAGTTGAATGAGTAGAGGATGGAAGCGATGTGAATTTACTGCATGTCACTCCATACCTCTCCCACTGGCCATCGCCCTAGCTTGGCTATTGTTCAATTGTGTTTTTTTGTGGTTAAGCTCTGATTTTCAGGCGAGGAAAGAACTACTCGACCAAGCTCGCATTTTCAAAGTCTTTTTGGTTACATGTATGTCATTTTTTCCATCCATGAACTTGATATGGTTATGAAATAGATATTGGCTTGGTGATGTATTGGTCTGTGATTTTCTTGAGACTAGAAACTATGTAAACTTGTGATATTTCTCTGGAATGGTTGGTTGTGTGTATTCACTATAAATGAAAAAAATGGACAGTTGAAGTCACAATTTCATTGATGATTTTTTGTGATGGAAGCCATGAAGGCTCTTTGTTGTCTTATGGGTTTTGGTTACAGGGTTTCATTTGGTCCAGACTTGCTGGCTGTCTCCACACAGTTCTTGTAAACATACCCAGTCGTATTTGGTGTTATGGGGTTTTTGTGTTTGATTTTGAACCACCTTGGGTCACTGCTATCGTTTTTGCCTGGTCGTGGGCTTGTGTATGATTTTGGCTTCTACACAGTTGGTTATAGTGGCTATTATGCCAAGATTCTTTCTTTAGGGTTGGTTTCTATTACATGGCTTTGCATTTTTACCAACATTATTCAATTTTTTGGGAAAATCACCAGGGTTATACCCATGTGTGTTCTCGGGGTTATTACTGGCCAGTAAGGAGCCTCTTCTCCTATGTTCATAGTCTCCCCTACCTGGTGTGAATTACCACCATGTCATACATGTTAATGGTTATATGGCCTGTGTGTCCACCGTGTTGTTTCAAAGGGTTCTCACCTGCTGTTGATATGGTCGACTCAAGTCTCCTTGTGTTTCAATGATCGAACAAACCCTTGATTATTTTCTTGTTTTTGTTGGTACTGAGCCTGATTTTGATTAACTCAACATTCACACTCTATCGGTCATCTGGTTGAATGTTATAGTTTTTGGGTACTATTGCTAGTGGGGTTGATTATTGGCTCGTCCTTGTTGATCAGGTTAATTACATATTTGATGGAATAGTGTTGATAGTGGTTTATATTATTGGTGTTTAGTCGTTGCATTATGTATTATAACAGTTGAATCAATAGCTCAACATGGTTAATTGGTTGATTCAAGAAATGAAATGGGCACACAGTCGCTGCCTCTTGTGTTGTAACAGTTGGATTGTTAACTCACGGGTTTTATAACGGTATGGTTTCATTACAAGTTAATTGTTAAATTGATTAGAGGAATGGAATTAGGCACGATTTTAAAAGAACTTGTGTCTGTGTTTGATTTGAGGAGATAATTCATGGGTAATGGTTGATGTTTTGATGTTGAACAGAGTGGAAACAAATGAATGTATTTTCATTTGAAATTTGTTGGGACAAATGAGAAGAAACATAATTCTTATACATGTTGTTTCGGAAGGCATGTTATTTTGAGTATGATGACACCGTGTTAAAGATTTAAATATGAATAGTGAGCAAGTTAACACACAGTAATGGTTAAATTATACACACTGATTGTTTAATTGATCATAGTAATTATTTGGTTAGTGTTGGATCATTTGCATTAAATACATAGTTGTTTTATGGATTACTTAATGGATTTTTTGAACAATATCTGTTTTTTCCCCTACCACTATTTCACTTTTTCGCTAATTACAATCCCCTCTCCTTCCCATATCCATTATCCACTCCTTGTTACTAAAATTTAATTACAGTTAAGAAGAACTCTATATTGTAACAATTTAATATCACAAGGATGGATTACAATGATATGTTCTTTGGTTTATATTACAGTTGATTGTTTGTCGTTTATGAGCAGTAATCGTGATCTTTTCCCCATCATTTTAAATTTTTTCGCTCAATACAACCCCTCGCATATCCCAAAACCTTTGCTCACCCCCTGCTCATTGACAACGATTAAACAATTTGTATGGATTGGATTTCATGAATCTGATATGTTGTTGAGCCAAAATTTATTTCATATTTTAAAAAGAGTTTTCATGTATGGTTGTTAAAGAAACTATTTGATAATCAATTATGCATACAGGAATGAGATTTTTCAGTTGAGGTAGCCATGACATAGGTAATTGAGGAAGAGGTAATTGGAACAGGGGCCCTAGAAGGCCAAGATTCTCCATACACTTTGATGTTGACTCGCAAGAGTTAGGCCAACTATTTCAAGCTGGGTTTTTTAATTGGATTGGGAAAGGAGTGGTCCAACCTAGGCTTGAAAGGCCTCCCTTCCAATCCCCACAGGCCCCTAGTGTTCCCGTTTATCCTCATGTCTCATTGTAACCTGAAGTTCTCGAAAATGATGGATGGCAAGAGATTATCCACCTGACAGTCTCTAACATCGTGGCTGGCCCAATTTGTCCTTACCTGCTCCCCCACCGATCAATCAAATTGTCCAAGATGCCCGTGTACACTCACCAGTTCAGTCTTTCCATGCTAGAAAAAGGTTGAAAATCGAGGCCCACCATGCCCTTGATAAAGGAAAATCCACTGTTGCCCCTTCCTCACCCTCCAATGGCTCTGATAAATTCGTGTCTTCCCACATGCATTTGAGGGATGATTTCTCTTATGTGATCAACGAGATTAGGCCTAAAGGCTCAACACAACCAAAGGAAAATTCAGAGAGATCAAAAGGTGACAACAACAACAAGGGAATGATTGCATCTCAGAGTGGAAAATATGGATTTTAAGTTTTTTAAATTTATAAATTGATGATAATAGTTGACTTTTGGAATTTTGGACAACACATTATTTTTTGGATATATGAGTAATATATTTTTGAAATAATTTCAATTATTATTGAGACAGATTGTCAATTGTGAATGTGATGATGGGAGCCACAAGGAGGGATGTTTTGTTTAATTAACTAGTTGTGTTAAGATTGTTAAAAGCTAAAGGGAGTCACAAGGGGTCCCACCTACTAGTTATTATTTATTTAAAAAACCATTATTATGATTATTACTTTTCCCCCTTAACTAAAAAAGTTGGTTGAGTTTTTGTTAACTTAACTAATGAAGTAGTTCACTACTTCAACCAATTCCAATTTGCTTAAAGGAAAAAGAAAAGTGAGGAACAAGAGGAGAATAGAAGGAGAAGCATACTAAGGTTTTCTCTTTGAGTTTTTGTTGAGATAATTCAATTTTCATTCATTCCTTAATTCATTTGAAGCCTAATTCTTTTTTATGATAGCAGGTTCCTACTGTAGACAACAAGATTTAGGGCTGGATTACATCATTCAGACACTTGTTTTTTCAGAGGTGTCGATCTATCTTTGATAGTCTGTGTAGACTTGTCTATTTGTGAATTAGTTTTCATGACTAACAAAGGCTATTGTGCAGAGTCTAGTGGGAAGCAATCTGTGGCAAGTTCATCCAACTTTTTAAGTTCATTTTTTTTTGTATTTTCTGTTATAAGTCCTTTTGTATGTTTCATCGGGGACGTCTAAGTTTGACTTTGGTCCAAAACTTCCTCATGAAATTTTGCAAAGAGAACGATTCTTTGATGAATTGGAATGAAATAAAGGATTTCTTTATGTCTCATATGTGTTGATTATTGACTTAGTGTCTTTAATTATGTCTCTATATTTATTTCATCATATGATATGTTCAGAAAATTACATAAAAAATGATTTTTCCAACAAGCTTTTAATTATAAAAAAACAACCTAAGCACTTGTAAACAATACTTGTGAATTAGAATATCCATTTTGATGGCTATAAACATAGGGTGATATTCTCGTATATCTTTCTTTATCCAAGCAAGATCTGAAAATGTTTGAGTAAGATCATTTCGTATCTTTTCCACAACAATGCAATTAATGAGGATAAGCCACTTCGGAAATTTGATGTTCGGGAGCTTTTGAATGCAAGAGTATACACATATCCCGAATGACCGAACTCGTGAAGTCATTAACCAAATATTATTGATAATTAACCCGAGATTAATATATCTTATCCTTAAACTTTTCGAGATTTCAAGACTCCGACTCTTCGACGTTCGGGGAGATTTTGACTGTAGAGTTTGAGAATCTCCCGGAGGATGATATCCCATAGTGACGTGGATGCATGATGTCATAGTCAGTGACATGTCATAAAAAGAGAGTGACATGTGTCATCTGAAATAGTAAAGATGACGTAACCAAAGGTGCTTGAAATGAGTGCCACATGTCATCTACAGATGAATGCCACATGTCATCTACAGATGAATGCCACACATCGTAGACAGATGAGTTCCATGTGTTGTCAACATATGAGTGCCACATGTCACCAATTCTTCAACATTCAAGATATTTTGAATGCAGAGTATGAATATCTCCCGGAGGACGATCTCCCAGAGTGACGTGGCAGTTCGGGGCTCTGGCACTTTGGGAATTTGTACTTATTATGGATTGCAATCTCCTAGAGTGAAAATGTTTCGTAGTGAAACTTCATATGATTTGTGGTTAAACCTTCCATGGTTTTGAAACTTCGAATGCACAAGAGTCGTCGATCTTAATTGACTGTAGGATCTTGATCGCCAACAATTTAAATCTGTCTGTTACAAGCTAAGCCCGAAATGGATTGTTGCGTCTTTCTTTTTGTATGTTTCATGTGGATATAAAGGACTTGGTTGACATGTTGCACACTCAATCGATGGTAAACATGATGAAAATTATTTCAAACCCAAATCATGACATGTGTCATGCACTTATCCTTCAAGAAAACATAAATAATTGGTGCAAAGAATCAATCAAGAAAGATAATGATAAAAAACTGAGTCATTTAGTAATGGGAAACTGACTTAACCAACCAGAAGAGGAATGATTTTGATTAAGGTATAGGGAAATGAGAGAGGAGGGGCAGGGGTGCAGACTTAGGTCTCAACATTGGCTCCAACTAGGGACATCAACCCCCTGTGGGGTACTAAGAACAATAGACCAGTGCCTTGGAACTTAATAATTTTCTCCCACTATCCTTATCTTACCTTTGTTTTTGTCTGTCATCCATGTATATCTTCTACTGTCTCTCAGCCATGCATCTGCTACTGTCTCTCATCCATGCATCTTATTGAATCCAAAACTGTAACTACAACCCAATTCCTTTGTTGGGCTATGGAGTCTTTATTCACACACAAACTAACTAATCAAATGAAAATGAAAAAGGAAAGAAGCTATGGTACAAGAGGGACCTTCCCTCATCCTTTCAAGAAAAATAGTGTTTCAAGAAGCGCCCATTTAATGGGCCTCCAAAAATCTCAGTATCATCCAGATTATGTAAAACAAATGTATTATTTTCCTGAACTTCAACCACCTTAAAAGGACCAAACCGGAGGTTACTGAACTTACCATGCTTAGAATTTTCTTCCCTTCTAGCATCCCACCTCAAGACCAGGTCGCCTTCTTGAAATATCTCCTTCTTGGTTTTATTTTCAAAAGCTAATTTGATCTTGCTCTATTATGCCTCAGTTATCTAATTCATTGTTTCTCTTTTTTGTTGAACCTATATAATCTGAAATATTATCCTTTGGATGTCATTTGACTCCTTCATTTCTTCCTGTAAGAATTTTAGAACTGGTAGACCGAGTTGAGTAGGGAAGACAAAATTTATCCCATCGACTAGATGAAATGGTGAGGTTCCCAAGGATCTCTTGGTGTTGATCCTATCATCCCACAAGGCATACTTAAGTTTAGAGTTCCGTGATTTCTTGTTTTCAGTCAACAATTTCTTGATGATCCTAATGAGAGTCTTGTTTGATGACTCAACCATCCCATTCCCTTGAGGATAATAGGGTGTGTAATGTGTCAAGGAGATGTTATGGATGCCATATAAGTCAATCATGAATTTGGAATTGAATTCCTAGGCATTTTCTGTTATAATCTTTCTAGGGAAGTCGAACTTGACAAATATATTGGTTTCCAAAAAAATCATAATCACCTTGTCAGTAGCATTCCTAGTGGGCACATCCTCGATCCATTTTGTAAAGTAGTCAGTGGTAGTGAGGATCCACTTGTTTTTACCACTGGAGGGTGGATTTATCTCACCTATGAAATCTAATCCCCATTGTTGAAAGGGGCCATTGGTAGTGATAGGTTTTAGGGGAAATGACAATAATTTTTGTTTTCTTGCAAACTTTTGACATTCATTGCATGCCCTTACTGTGGTGAATACATCAGAGAAAAGGATGGGCTAGTAGTACCCTGCCCTTAGGATCTTGAGGGATGTAGATTTCCAATGCTGGGGTCCCCCACAAAATCCCATGTGCATATTTGTTATGACTTGTTTAGATTCATTTTCATCAAGACATTTTAATAGGATGCCAGTAGGATCCCTCCAATACAGGTTTTGATTTAAAATACATAATTTTATAGATGTTAATTTGAGAGACCTCGCCGTCATATTATTCAAATCTGGTGGACATTCTAGTTGATACAAAAAGTAAATAAGATCTATGTACCAAGCTGAAGAAGAGTAGTTTTCAAATACCTGCATGTTGGCTTGTCCAGACTATGTCCTGGGTGCATCGGATTGGGTGAAGGTCTGATGCAATTCCAACACGTTACAATTTGATTCTGATAACAACTTGGCAAGTCCTTATCCCTTGATCAACTTGGTGGGATTTATCTGCAGGTCATATTCCATCAATTTGACAATCAATTTCCCTCTTTTCCCTTCACTATCTATCTGGACTAGAATCTCTTTGACACTGCTACTAGGAACATAGGTTGTTATGCTAGACTATAACACATACACCCTTAAGTATTTCAATGCTTTCACCAATGCATAGGCCTAATTTTCTAATATTTCATACTTCAACTCAACATCTCAGAGGAATTTACTGAAAAATACTATGGGATTATCATGCCCTTCTTCATTCTTTTGTAGTAGCACAACAACAATGGTTTCCTTGGAAGCGAAAGAGAAGATAAATAATTATTTGGCATAGTCAGGGCTGACCAATACAGGGGCTTCAACAAAATCTTGTTTGATCCTTTGGAATGTTGATTTTTCCTCTTGTGACCACTTGATAACATCATCCTTATTCAACATGTTGGTGATAGGCCTTATGATTTCAACAAAGTTTGGCACAAAGCACCTTAAAACATTTATTTTTTCTATAAAAGACTGAATAGACTTCTTATTTCTGGGAATTTCAATTCCCTGAATGGCCTCCACTCTCTTAGGGTCTATTTTTATACCTCCTGCTGATATGATGTGTCCAAAGAGTTTACCTTCTGGCATAGAAAAGTGGGACTTCCTGGGATTCAAAGAAATACCATACCTTTTGCATTTTAGAAAAATGTACTCAAGGTGTTGTAAATGCTCATCATCTGATTTGGAGAAAATGGTGATGTCATCCAGATATATAACCATAAATTTTTCTTTCTCCCCCACGAAGGCTACATCCATAGCCCTCTGAAAGGTGGCCCCTGCTTTCATCAACCCAAAGGGCATTTTTTCGTACATAAATTTCCCCCATGGTGTGGTGAATGTTGTTTTTTCTTTGTCTTCTTCGCATACTGCTATCTGATTATAACCAGAGTGCCCATCCAACAAGGAAATCTTGTGAGAACCTACTACCCTTTGCAAATTGTGGTCCATATTGGGCAGGGGGTAGTTGTCTTTTAGGGAACACTTGTTGAGATTTTGGAAATCAACACACAAGCACAAGTGTATTTCCCCACTCTTTTTCCTCAAAGGTACCAAGTTGGCTACCCAATCTGAGTACCTCAAGGGCATAATGATCCTGGCATCAAACATTATTTTCAGCTCTTTTTCAATTATGGACATCAACATGGGATTACATTTCTTGATCTTCTGTCTGAATGGCTTAGAACCAGCCTTCAGAGCGATCTTGTGTTGGATGATGTCACTGTCAAATTTCTTCAAATCTTCATACGACCATGCAAAAATATCAGCAAATTTTTTCATGAGGCTGATGTACCTGTATTTTTGTTCTGGAGGTAGTTCCTTAGACATTTTGACTATTTTTGGATTTTTAGCAGTCCCAATGTGGCATTCCATCACTTTCTATTCTTGATTTTTTTATGGCAGCTCCTCTAGAGACATCATTACTGTCAAATAACCTTTTCAGTGGCACTAGAACCTTGGGGATGTGGTTTGTTTTAAGTTCCACAATGTTGTTTCCAACCACTTTGTTCAACAGTTGAGATGTTTTCCGATAAGATGATTCATCATCTTCACCCTCTTGATCTATTGAGATAATGGAGAATTCTTCAATGGTCTGTAGAAATATTTGCAGCTCCAAATCATTGCTAAAGACTTGCCAATGATTTATGTTGTCTGGTATGGTTTTCCTATTTCTGACTTCCACCTGATACTTGATATTTGGGCCAATGGGAGGTCTGAAGGTGCTGGAATCCAATGCCAAAGAATCTTCCAGAAAGAAGGAGATATTAAATTCTGCACCTGACTGCTAAAGGACAGAGCTAGGCCACCTCAAGTTTAGAATGGTTGGTTTTTTATTTTGTTGGTCAGTTAAAGGGTTGGTTTTACCAAGACAAGAGAATGATGGGGTTGGAAAAATGATATGTATGAGGGTCCTCCTTGGATGGTGCCACACAAATGAAAGACAAGTGAAATAATAGAGGTAAAAACAAAGGGAAACAACAAACCACTCAATGAATAATCTATTGCAAGAAGTTTAATACTTAAAATATCATTTCAATACATTAAACATGTATCAAAAACACAATTGCTCCCACAGGTTGCAATAAAAACAAATCTTCACCAAAGCATTAGTTGTTTTACAGGTTTCATATTAGTAAAGATAAGTTATACAATAGCTGAAGGAGATGAAATATACTTTGCACAGATCAAAAACTGCATTCAAGATAAGATAAAAAAACACATGAATATTTGGACAAAAACACGGTCATCAAAAGTATATTCACTAGGTAGAGAGATTTAATCCATTCATAGAACAGTTTCAACCAGATTATGTATTGGTCTTCTTTTCCCAAAAACCGAACCCTCAAAACATACAAAAAATGCATATTTATCAAAGTTGTAGAGGCTCTCATCCATCTGGGACTGAGGCTTAACTCTACACTACCAGTAGTAAAACAATTTATTAACTTAGCTAAAAACACTGTTGGAGTATATTAAGGTATACTTCGAGCTTGACTTAATAAAAAATAAGTGGTTCATATCACACACAAATGACTACTTATGATGCATTAATCTAAAAGGGTTTTGAACTCAAATAACTAAAACTGATGCTAATCATAAACCAAATTGATGCATATGCTGAATCAAACTGAGTCTTTGACATAACTAAATAGGACTGATAGAACTGGATTCTAAGTCGAGTACATGTGTACATGTGCATTTTTGGAGGCCATTGGGAGATAACTGGGTGTGTTGGCAGCTTCTTCAAATTATCTCCTTTAGAAAGAAGCAAGTCTTCTGGTGCTTCTTCTGGAGTCTTTGATATTTCTTCTGCAACCTGGAGTATAGTTTCTCCAATTCTTGGTTGTGGTGTTGCAGGGTCTAGATATAAATATTTAGTTTTGTACCTGTTGACTATCATCGAGTTGCTTCCAGACGAGAAATATGATGTCGTAGATTGGCTCAACGTTCCCTTTGTTTGGCGTCATTTAAAAACTTTAAAACATGCAATTAATGAGGATAAGCCACTTTGTAAATTCAGCGTTCGACATATTTTGAATGCAGAGTATACACATCTCTCGAATGACTGAACTCGCGAATTCATTAACCAATGCTTATTCCTAATTAACCTGAGATTAATATATCTTATCCCTAAACATTTTGAGATTTCAAGACTCTGGCTCTTCGACGTTCGGGGAGATTTTGACTGTAGAGTTTGAGAATATCCCAGAGGACGATCTCCCAAAGTGATGTGGCAACATGATGTCATAGTCAGTGACATATCATAAAAAGAGAGTGACACATGTCACATGAAATAGTACAGATGACGTAACCAAAGGTTCCTGAAATGAGTGCCACGTGTCATCGACAGATGAATACCACACATCGTCGACAGATGAATGCCACGTGTCATCTATAGATGAGTGCCATGTGTCATCAACAGATGAGTGCCACGTGTCTCTGGCTCTTCTGCGTTTAATATCTTTTGAATGTAGAGTATGAATATCTCCCGGAGGACGATCTCTTGAAGTGACGTGGTAGTTCAGGCCTCTGGCACTTCGGGAATTTGCGCTTGTTATGGATTGAAATCTCATAGAGAGAAAATGTTCTGGAGTGAAAATTCACATGCTTTGTGGTTAAACCTTCCACATTTTTGAAACTCCGAATGCATAAGAGCCGTTGATCTTAATTGACTGTAGGATCTCAACCGTCAACAATTTAAATCTGTATGTTACAAGCTAAGCCTGAAATGGATTTTCCCGTCTTTATTTTTGGATGTTTCATGTGAATATAAAGGACTTGGTCGACCTATTGAACGATCAATCGATGGTAAACATGATGATAAGTATTTCAAACCCAAACCATGACATGCAATTATCCTTCAAGAAAAAAAAAATAATTGGTGCAAAGAATCAATCAAGAAAGATAATGTTAAAAACTGAGTCATTTAGTAATGGGAAACCTACTTAACCAACCAGAAGAGGAATGATTTTGATGAAGGTATAGGGAAATGAGAGAGTAGGGGAAGGGGTGTAGACTTAGGTCTCAACAACTTCTAAGGAAATGATGAATCACATAAGAGAGTTATTTCCTACCCTTGACAATGAAGAAGTGACCGAAGAAAAAACATATGAAGCAAGTTACCAAGAATATATCGATGAATTTTCTCATGTTGAAGATCCAGATGATCCATTTGATGAAGATGAAGCAGTCACATCTTCCCTTCCACTTGATGAATAAATCCATGCCTTTACCCCTCCTGCATGTTAGAAAAACAGGATCGCAGAGCAATAAAATAAAAAAAATGTAGAAATAAAACACAGAAGATACACAATACAATAGAGACACAGATATACGTGTTTCACCCAGTGTGGGCTACATCCACCAGATAAATTACTAGGTCCTTCCTTTTTATTATCTAGCAAAATGAAGGGATACAACCTACAACACACCCACTAAATTCATCTTCTTTCTCTCACAATCTCCTCTCTCATAATACAATAATCACACACATACACAGCTGCAATACAATTCCCTCATAAAAGAGGCTTGACATCTAGGGAATAAAACCCTAAAAATAACTTCTATCATCAAATCTGTGACCTTATAATGAACGGTCCAGATTGACTACGAAATTATAATATTTTACAAGGCAAATTTTCCCATTATTTCGCTTTGGGGGCTACAAAAATTGTCACCAACCCTATGGACCCCCATGGAAAAATTTGTGGGGGGGTAATCCACCCCACGCCCCCTGTTAGGGAATGGGGTCCAAGCATGGATGAAACAAACCTCTAGATCAGGAAGATAATCATGCTCCACAACCAACAATCTCCCACTTGGAGACTGATCACAAAAACTCCATTGTTGTTGTACCTATTGAACTATACTCCACCTTGGACCTAGAAAATTTATCATTGTCACCTTCATGCTTGAAGGCCAACTAAAACTAAGAAGGAAATAGTTTCTCCCTAGTTACTCCCTTTGTTAACATGTCTACAAGATTCTGTCTATTGTGTATCTCTTCCAACTTCAAATTTCCATCTTCCAAGATGGATTGTATGAAATGGTACCCGAGTTGTATATGCTTAGTCTTTGAATGGAAGGCTGATTTATTTGCAAGATGAATGGAACCCTCACTTTAACAGTACAACATGCTATTCTCCTTCTTCTTTCCAAATTCCTTCATAAACCTCTGTAACCAAATCATGTCTTTACTAGCCTCTGTAGCAGCAACATACTTTGCTTCAATTGTTAAAAGTGCAACAACCTTTTGTATTTTTGAAATCCAACTTATTGTTATTCCACCTATAGTAAAAACATACCATGTGGTTCTCCTCCTGCTATGTCTATCACCTGCCATATCTAAATAAACATATCCATATAGAACAATGTATAAACCTCCAAAACATAATGCATGAGTAGCAGTACCTCTCAAATACCTGAGAATCCACTTTACTACCTCCCAATGTTCTTTACCTAGATTTTTCATATACCTGCTCACAACTCCCACTGCATGTGCAATATTTGGTCTTGTGCAAACCATCGCATACATAAAACTGCCAATTGCTGATGAATAAGGGACCCTGGACATGTATTTTATCTCCTTTTGTGTCTTGGGACACATTTCCTTGGTTAATTTGAAATGGTTGGCCAAAGGTGTACTAACTTTTTTTTCATTCTGCATTATAAACCTCTCCAACACCTTCTCTATGTACTCACCATGAGACAATGTCAATTTTTGGTTTTCCTGTATCTTGTTATTCTCATACCAAGGATTTTATTTGCAGCACCCAAATCCTTCATCGCAAATGAATTAGCTAATTTAGTCTTGAACACATTTATATCCTACATGTTAGACTGTGCAACACGCATTTCATCTACATACAATAGCAATATAATATAGCTTCCATTTTCTATCATTTTAAAATAAACACAGTGATCAGAATGACATCTACTATAACCTTTTTTTGTCATAAACTTGTCAAGCTTCAAATACCACTTCCTTAGAGCTTGCTTTAGGCCATACAAGTTCTTCTTCAAACTTCTTACCAAATTTTCCTTTCCTTTGACCTCATACCCACGTGGCTGCTACATATAAATCTCTTCATCCAAGTCCCCATGGAGAAAAGTTTTTTTTACATCTAACTGTTCAAGATGCAAATATTCTACTGCCACAAGACTTGAAATAGTTCTAATTAAAGTCATATTAACAACAATAGAAAATATTTCATCAAAATCTATACCTTTCTTTTGTGCCAACCCCTTTACAACAAGTCTATCCTTGTACCACCTTTTTCCTCCATCTTCCTCCTTAAACCTGTAAACCCATTTATTCTGCAATGCTCTTTTTTCTATAGGCAATTGAACCAAGTCCCAAGTTTTTTTATTTACCAATGAATCCATTTCCTCTTTCATTCCTTGCTCCCACTTCTTTTTAGTTTCTACCTGCATTGCTTCTTCATAACTTTCTGGTTCACCAAAATCAGTCAAAAATAAATAATACAATGAAGGAGAGTATCGTTTAGGGGGTATACTTAACCTGATAGATATTCTAACAACACTTGCAGTAGTTTGAGGTACCTGCTACTCCTATTTTTGTACATTTTGATTTTCTGGTACCTTTGGAATTTCCTTTTCAGTGATTTCATCAAGCACTGTGTATTCTAGTTTTTTCTTTTTCCTGTTTCTTTCCCTATAATTGATATTTGTACATGACCTTCTCATTGAATATGACATCTCTACTTATAATGATTTTTTGATTTTTATAATCCACAAGAGATAACCAAAATCATTAACACCATATCCAATAAAGGTACACTTCTTGGATTTTACTTCAAGCTTTGTTCTATTTTCTTTATCAATATGGACAAATGCTTCACAACCAAATGTCTTCAGAAATACATAGTTTACCTTTTTACCTGTCCATGCCTAATTTGGATTTCCACCATCCAAAGAGCTTGAAGGTCCTTTTTTTATTAAGTAAACAACATTATCTACAACATCTGCCCAGAACTGTAAGGGAAACCCAACATGCAACCTCATACGCCTTGCACGCTCCATGATTGTCATGTTCATCCTTTCTGACACACCATTTTCTTGTGGTGTTCCTAGAACTGTTTTTACTCTATGAATCCCATGGTATGAACAATAATCATCAAACCCCTTGCTGCAATATTCACCTCCATTGTCTGATATTATACACTTCAACCTTTTTCATGTCTCATTCTCAACCAAATCTTTCCATTTCTTAAAAGTATCAAAAACATCTGATTTTTGTCGAATGCAATAAACACAAGTTTTTCTAGTTGCATCATCAATAAAAGTAACATAATAATGAGAGCCACCAAGAGATTATACCTAAGATGGTCCCCATACATCTATATTCACAATCTCTAACCTTTCACTCTTATTTTCTTTTCCGACTCTGAGAAATCTAACTCTCTTCTTTTTTCCATAAACATAGTGCTCACAGAAATCCAAATCAATTTATTTAATATCTGGAAACAAATTTATTTTATGAAGTATTTGCATCCCCTTCTCACTCATATCTCCCAGCCTATGATGCCAAAGTGTTGTATCCACTCATGTATAAGCTAAAGAGATATAAGAATCAATATTGCCAGTACATAAATACAATGTACCTACATTTTCTTCCCACAATTCCAACACTCTATCTTTCCCAATCTGGATTTGGATCTTCCCTTCCTAGAATTCCCATGGTTCGTTGAGCCCTTTCCTCTATCCTTTTGTCTTCCCCTATTATCCATGTTTAACGCATTACCTGATGTCTCACCTATTATTTTATGTTTCATTTCCTCGCTAAGGATAACACCAACAACATCATCAAATTTTAGAGTGTTTGAACCAAAGACGAAGTTACTTACAACCATGACCAATCCATTCCATCTTTCTGGCAATGAGAAAAATATTAGAAGATCCCTAACCTCATCATAAAAGTCCAATTTTACAGAACTTAGTTGATTAGTAATTGCATTAAATTCATTTAAATGATCTGCAACAAACCCACCTTCTGACATCTTCATATTAAATAATATATTCATTAGAAATACCTTATTGGACGTCGAGGGTTTTTCATATAGTTTATCCAATGCATCCATCAACTCCTTCATTGTCTTTTCTTTTGAAATATTGAAATCCATTGATGCTGATAAGCTCAATCGTATCGTTCCTAGTGTCTTTCTGTCAAGAACCTCCCATTCTTTGTCCTTCATGGCCATTGGCTTCTTTGTTATTCCACCCAATGGTAGGAATGGATCCTTATAATATAAATAATCTTCCATCTGCATCTTCCATAACTGGTAGTTTTTCCGTGAAATTTCTTGACCCTAAACTTTCCATCTTCCGCCATTGGTCCCACTCGAACCAGGAACCCTCTTTTCTTGTGAGTTACCTTTCTCTCTGATACCAGTTGTTAGAAAAACAATATTGCAGAGAAATAAAATAAAAAAAATGTGGGAATAAAACACATAATATACACAATAAAATAGAGACACAGATATGCGTGGTTCATCTAGTGTGGGCTACGTCCACCAGAGAAATTTCCAGATCCTTCCTTTTTATTATCCAGCAAAATGAAGGGATACAACCTACAACACACTGACTGTAACTTCCTCTTATTTCTCTAATAGTATCCTCTCTCAGAATACAATAATCACACACATACACAACTGCAATACAATTCCCTCATAAAAGAGGGTTTCCTTCTAGGAAAAAAAACCCCTAAAAATAACTTCTAATGTCAGAACTGTGACCTTATAATGAACGGTCCAGATTGACTATGGAATTACAATATTTTACAAGGCAATTGTTCCCAATATTTCTCTTCGAGGGCGCTTCGCCCGAATCCCCTGCCAAGGGGGGGGTCTATAAAAATTGTTGCTAACCCCCCCTGGACCCCCCTGGCGATAGTTGTGGGGGGGAAATCCCCCCCACACCCTCCTATTAGGGAATGGGGTCAAAGAAGGGTTGAAACAAATCTATAAATTAGGAAGAAGGCTCCACAACTAACACTGCACATGAAGACAAAGGGATGGTCACTTTTGTTGATGGTCTTGTGAGAGAACCTTTACATTGGTTGATGAGAATATAGACACTTTCATATAGACTGGAAGACGCATGTGGTATTTTGATCATCTCATTTTTTATAGAGACCCCATTTACGACAATGAGGGTAGACCTCAAGAAAATGGGTTTGTGTTGTCATCTTCATAGGACTACTTTTCATGTGTATATCATTCATATGTTTGCGATCATGATGATGACATGATTACAGATTTATTTGAGGACTCTCAACTACTTTCGTCCTCAATTTTGGAGGAATACTAGGATGTTTACACCTCAGAGTGATCAGAGGCTCACTCTACAAAGAGGAAGTACTTTCATATTGAGTATTTTTGCAAGGATTCGAAGATAAAGAGGGCACACTTTTCTCTTCCTAGATCCGAGCCTGTCCCTTACCTCATTTTCTCCTATGAGGAAAATCATGAGGTATTTTTGGGACCTTTAATATATGCTCAATCTTAAGGAAGAAATGATCATGTTCAGAAGGATGAATATGAGCCTTCGGCTATATATAGTATCCTCCTTTAGAGATGGATTTATCGATCTTGTGGCTATCACTTCAGGAAATATTATTTGCATGATCATAGTTGCAGATATTATTTCCAGTATGATTTCCTCCCTCCCACCCATCTCCATGAGTTTCATTTCACGATTGATTATATATCTATTTACACTCATGATCATTATGTGATTGACTTATCTTTTTTGTTTTACATAATTAAGCACAAGGGGGGCTACTTTGATGGGATGATAAACTGGTTTCACTGCTTGTATGACTTCACCTGACATCACTCGTCACCTGATCTTTAGGGCCCCAAGGCCCCAAGTAAGTAGGTAAGTCATTTTTATTTCTTGCATTTGCATCTTGATTTCTCATAGTATTTCATATGCATTTCATATTTCATTTTTCTGTACTTGCATATTGATTTCATGCTTAGTTTAGAAGTTTTTGAAAAAAATGCTAAAATTTTGTTTTCTAGATTTGTTTTTATTTTTGGATTTTTTTTAGAATATGAATGAAGGGTGATATCACCACCCTAGATGCTCCGATGTTGTTTTTTGAGTTTTGGTAGGAACATGTCTACCAGGAGATGTTGCGGTTCTCATGCACTATACGACGAGCACATGTCCCTATTGAGGAAAATATATGAAATGATCTTACTCAATCATTTTCAGATTCTGCTTGGCTAAATAAAAATATATGGGAATCTCACCCTATGTTTATAGCCAACAAAAATACCATCCTAACTCACAAGTATTAATTACGAGTGCTTAGGCTAGTCTTTTATCAATAAAAAACTTACTGGAAATTTACTTTTTATGCAATTTTCTGAATATAACAGTTGCTGAAATAAATGTAAAGACAGAAGTAAAGAGGCCAAGATGATAATCAAGACAGATGAGACATAAATAAATCCTTTATTTCATTCCAATTCACCAAAGAGTCATTCTTTTAAAAAATTTCATGTAGAAATTTAGGACCAA